>JANUWF010002553.1:0-52194 GCA_026120185.1 Voacanga thouarsii
TTTTTGTAATTCCTACTTTGTGATATAAAAAATAACTTTTTAAAAATAAATATAATTTCTTTTTAAACTTTTGTAAATAGTCTCTTATTTAATGAATACTAATTTTACTAATTTATGAGTTTTACTATTAATATTTTTAATTAATAAAAAGAAGATTATAATTGTTATAAAATTAGGGTAGTGTTAGAATAAAATCTCCACACTACACACTAATAAAACTCTAACTATTTTGCACAAGAATTTCTCTCTTTCTTTTCTCTCACAATTTTCTCTAATCTTTCTTTCACTAATCTTTCTTTCACAAAATAATGGTGTGTTACAAGCTTAGAGAATAGCTCTATTTATAGAGCTCTAATTAGTGGATTACATCATGGCATACATCATCTTCCACTAATCTTAATTAGTGGTGTCTCCACTAAATGGTGAACATCCATAAAAATCTTCTAATAATTCACATAAATCCATAATTAGTGGAGCCTCCACTAATTAATAAAGATTCCAATAATTCATAATACTCCCCTTGGATGTCCATCCATTACATAAAGAATATGCCTCGTTAAAACCTTACTAGATAAAAACCCAATGGGAAAAAAATCTAGTGAAGGAAAAAGAGTACACTATTCTATATGTCCATTTATTACTCCCCCGATGAGATGATTCCTTTAAATCTTTAAACCGACGCATACCGATTTTATATCTCAACTTTTCAAATGTTGCAGTCGGTAAAGTCTTCGTGAAAATATCTCGCGAGGTTATCACATGACCGAATTTGTAGCACATCAATTTCACCTTTCTTCTCGGAGTTCATGAGTAAAGAAGAATTTTGGTGAAATATGTTTTGTCCGATCTCCTTTAATATATCCTCCTCGTAATTGAGCTATGCAAGCCGCATTGTCTTCATAAAGAGGAGTTGGAATACCTTTGATTGATGATAATCCACAACTTTCTCGGATATAATGAATCATGGATCTTAGCCATACACATTCTCGACTTGCTTCATGAATGGCTATAATTTCAAGATGATTTGAAGAAGTAGTCGCTATAGATTGTTTCGTAGAACGCCATGATATAGCAAAGATTTCCACATGTAAATAGATAGCCCGTTTGAGAACGTGCTTTATGTGGATCGATAAATAACCAAAGATCTCGCATAACCTATCAATGTTGGACTGGTTTTATTTGAATAAAATAATCCGAGATCAATTGTACCTTGGAGATATCGAAGGACTTGTTTAATTCCATTCCAATGTCGTCGTGTTGGTGAAGAACTAAATCTTGCTAATAAATTGACAAAGCAAAAGCAATATCAGGTCGTGTATTATTAGCAAGATACATCAATGCACCAATTGCACCGAGATATGGTACTTCAGACCAAGGAGTTCTTCATCATTTTCTTGAGGTCGGAAAGGATCTTTATCCACATTTAATGATCGCACGATCATTGGAATACTCAATGGATGTGCTTTGTCCATGTAAAATCTTTTAGCACTTTTGCCGTATATGTTGATTGATGAATAAATGTTCCACTCTCCAAATGTTCAATTTGTAAACCAAGGCAAAATTTGGTTTTACCAAAATCCTTGATTTCGAATTCTCTTTTAAATAATCAATTGTTTCTTGGAGCTCTTCAGGAGTTCCAATAAGATTAATATCATCAACATATATAGCTAATATCACAAATTTAGAACCAGCATTTCTTAATAAAAACGCATGGACATACCTGGTCATTTTTAAATCCCGCTTTCAATAAATATTCACTAAGACGTGTGAACCACATGCGCCCGCATTGCTTCAGTGCCATATAATGATTTCTCGCAACTTGATGGAGTAATTTTCACGAGGATAATGTTTATATGCTTCGTGCATATGAAATCCTTCGGGATTTTCATGTAAACATCATTTTCTAAATTTCCATACAAGTAAGCAAAGTGACAACATCTAATAGGCGCATATCTATCTTTTCATGTACCGCCAAACCGATAAGATATCGGAGTGTAATAGCATCAACAACAGGAGAATAAGTTTCATCATAATCAATACCTGGTCTTTGTGAAAAACCTTGGGCTACTAATCGCGCTTTATATCGAACGATTTCACTCTTTTCATTGCGCTTTCGCACAAATATCCATTTGTAGCCAACAGGTTTTATACCTTCTCGGTGTTCGGACCGCAGTCCGAAGACTTCACGTTTTGCCGTTGCATTTAACTCCGATTGAATCGCATCTTTCCATTGCAGCCAATCTTTTCTATGCCGACATTCATCAATCGATATTGGTTCAGGATCATCATTATCCCGTGTAACATCAAGAGATATATTGTATGCAAATATATTATCAATAACAGCTTTCTATCCGATTCCAACTTCTACCGGAAGTGGTATAATTGATAGAAATTTCAGTGTTACTTTCATCAACTTCCGGTTCTTTGTCATCAGCTCTCTCTTGGTCTTTATCATTCTTTTCTTCAATATGATCTTCTCGGATCATTTAATCCTCTTTTCTTTCGAGGATTTTTATCTTTAGAACCAAGAGGTCGGCCACGCTTCCGGCGTGTTTTTGACTCAAGCAGCTATAGGTATAATATTTTGTTCTCGCTGGAACTTCAATTCGAATAGGAGCATTTATAGTTGGAATATGCGATTTTGTAACTCTTCTCGGAGTCAACAAAAGCGTCTCGGCATTTGATTTGCAATGCTTTGCAAATGAATTATCTTTTGAACTTCAAGTTCACATGCGCTTGTGCGCGGATCAAGATAATTTAATGATGTTGTCCAAGCAAGATCCTTTTTATGCCGTTTTGGTTCTCCCCTAATTTAGGGAATAATGATTCATCAAAATGACAATCAGCAAATCTTGCCGTGAATACATCTCCCGTCGTGGGTTCAACATACCCGATAATAGAGGGAGAATCATATCCAACGTATATCCCCTTTCTTCTTTGAGGACCCATCTTTGTACGTTGGTTTGGTGCAATTGGAATATATACAAGACACCCAAAAATTCTTAAATGAGCAATATTTGGTTCTCGACCCAAAAGCCAATTGCAAAGGAGAGAATTTATGATAACTAGCCGGTCTTATACGTACAAGTGTTGCAAAGCATGTAGAATAGCATGTCCCCGTGCAGATGTTGGGAGATTTGTTTTCATTAATAATGGTCTAGCAATTAATTGTAATCGTTTAATCAAAGATTCAAAGAAGACCATTCTGTGTGTGAACATGAGCTACAGGATGTTCAACATTAATCCCAATTGACATGCAATATGCATCAAAAGCATGTGATGAAAATTCACCAAAGATTATCCAAACGGATATTTTTAATGTGATGGTCCGGAAATTGTGCTCGTAATTTAATTATTTGAGCAAGTAATCTCGCAAACGCCAGAGTTGCGAGTAGATAATAAACATACATGTGACCATCGGGATGATGCATCAATTAAGACCATAAAATATTTGAACGGTCCACATGGTGGATCAATAGGTCCACAAATATCTCCGTGAACTGCTTCGAGAAATGTAGGACTTTCAGCTCCTACTTTTACCGGTGATGGTTTAACAATTAATTTTCCTAGGGAACATGCAAGACATGCGAATTTTTCTCGATGTTAATATCCTTTTATTTTTTAAAGGATGACCATGTGTATTCTCAATGATTCTTCTCATCATGGTAGATCCCTGATGACCCAACCGGTCATGCCAAATGCTAAAAGTAATAGGATCAAGAAACTTCTGGTTTACTAGATGATGAATTTCAATTGTACGTATTTTTACAAAATATAGACCAAAGAGAAAAAGACGGCAGCTTTTCTAATACCGATTTCTTACCCAAATGCATTTGAGTAATAAAAAGATGCTCAATCCCATTTTCCTCATTTGTTTCAACATGATACCCATTTCTCGCGGATATCTTTAAAACTCAATAAATTTCTTCTCGGATTTTGAGGAAAATAGTGCCTTATCAATAATAATTGTTGTTCCTTTAGGCAACAATATACTAGCTCTTCCGGAGCCCTCAATTACATTTGCACTACCGTTTATCGTATAAATATTTATTTCTCCCATTTTGAGATCAGAAAAATATTTCTCATTTTTTAGTATGGTGTGTGTAGTTCCACTATCAATAATGCATACATCATCATTAATAACAGCCATCTCGAACACAAATATATATATGTAAACGTAAATATTATTAGAATAGAATGAAAATGAAAATACAAAAATATCGTGGTGAGGCTTTAGTTCTTTTGGACACCGCCATCACCAATTAAATGGTCTATCCTACCGTCCGGGTGTTCAAAAAATCCGATACATCCATATGGGTAATATTGATATTAAGATCTTCAGGATCACTATCGTCATCCTCAAGCATTATTTATTGGATGTTGAGAAAAATTTGCTTCCACATTTTTATTTTTCAATGAAGCTTGATACAATTCAACTAAATGCTTAGCCGTACTGACGCTTTCGTGACCAATGACCTTTCATGCCACATCTATAACATATATCCTCATGCTTTTCTTCAATTTCTTTTTCTTTTCCCTTTTGATCTTTTCTCGCTCCACTTCAGTGGCCAGTATTTCTCACAGCTTGATTATAATTGTGATAAGGGAAATATCGAGCGTGTCTACGACCATAACCACGACCACGGTCACGGCCACGGCCACGACCACGACTATAACGATGGCTTCGCCGGAGCCAACAACATTCACTTCGGGAGTGCCGTAGAGCCGCTTGGTCCGGCTTCATGATTTCTCAATAATAACTCATTATTTTTCTCTCGCAATGAGGAGGGCAGTAATTAAATCTGTAAATTTTGTATACCCCTTTTCTCGATATTGTTGCCGCAGGACAATATTCGAGGCATGAAAGGTGGAGAATGTCTTCTCCAACATATCTTCATCAGCTCACTTTTTCTCCGCATAATTTTAATTGAGATGTAATTTTATACATTGCGGAGCTATATTCATTCACGGTTTTAAAATCTTGCAACCTCAGTGCAACCATTCATACCGTGCAAGAGGTAGTACGACCATCTTCAGTGGTCAAATCTTTCTTTTAAATTTACTCATAGGCCATATGGATCTTTTTCGGTAAGATATTCCATTTTCAAATTTTCATCGAGATGACGACGAATAAAAATCAAAGCTTTAGCCTTGTGTTGTGCAGATGCACTATTATTTGCTTGAATAGTTTCACTAAGGCCTTCAAGCATTTAGATGCATTTCTCGCATCGAGAACCCATGACATATAATTTTTTCCAGTAAATATCAAGGGCTACAAATTCGAGTTTCGCGATGTTAGCCATAGAGATCAATAAATGCGTACCTGTCTTCTCGGCTTTGGTAACGGCATAAACTCGTGCTTAGTCTTCTCGGCTTTTGTACCAGTAGAGACTCGTGCCGATAACGTGTTATAAAATTAGGGTAGTGTTAGAATAAAATCTTCACACTACACACTAATAAAACTCTAACTATTTTGCACAAGAATTTCTCTCTTTCTTTTCTCTCACAATTTTCTCTAATCTTTCTTTCACTAATCTTTCTTTCACAAAATAATGGTGTATTACAAGCTTAGAGAATAGCTCTATTTATAGAGCTCTAATTAGTGGATTACATCATGGCATACATCATCTTCCACTAATCTTAATTAGTGGTGTCTCCACTAAATGGTGGACATCCATAAAAATCTTCTAATAATTCACATAAATCCATAATTAGTGGAGCCTCCACTAATTAATAAATATTCCAATAATTCATAATACTCCCCTTGGATGTCCATCCATTACATAAAGAATATGCCTCATTAAAACCTTACTAGATAAAAACCCAGTGGAGAAAAAAATCTAGTGAAGGAAAAAGAGTACACTATTCTATATGTCTATTTATTACTCCCCCTGATGAGATGATTCCTTTAAATCTTTAAACCGACGCATACCGATTTATAGTTCAAGGGTGCATTAGTTTTATAGTAGCTTGTTTGGATCGAGGGAAATAGCGACAAAAGAGGGGAGAATAAATGAAGGGTTTAGATTTTTAGGCATTTTGATTAATTTTTTTAAGAAGGGAATGGATGGAATGAGAAGAGAATTAAAAGAATAGATATAATATAAAAATTTCAACATCCTTTACGTTCAAAAATGGATAGAAGTAAAATGAAAAGATGTCACATCTAGTAAACTTTATTGGATGATTTAATATACTTTTAACAAATAAAATATTTAACAGTATTATATAAATTAATAAGAAATATATATATATATATATATATCCCATTCATATCATTTCTTTATTTTTCTTGCCTTTCATTATCTAAATATTATAATTAATATTTCATTTCTTTTTTCTTTTTGTTTAACCAAATATTAGAAATAATTAATAATTTCCCTCTCCCCGTGATAAAGATAGGGGAGGGGTGTCCGCCGCTCCAAAACTTTTAAAAAATATTATTTTTGCCTTAGCAAAATTAAAATATTTAATATTTTAATTTTTTTTAAATTTAATTTTTCCTCAAAAAATATAGAATTATCCTCTAACATTCTTTCATATAATTTACTCTTTTAAATCCAAATTTTTTATTTTGTCCCTTTTCTCTTCTTCTCTCTCTCTTTTTTTTAAAAATCAAACTCTACTCGTTTTATTTATTTTTACTCAATTCAAATGAGCTCTTAATTGAGGAGGAAGAGGAGGTCTAAACTTAACCAAAAAAAAAAAAAAAAAAATCCACTTTCACTAAAACGAAATAGTAGTACTTTAGAACAATTTTATTTTAATAAATGAAAAGAGGAAATTATGTTTCAATAATCATGCTCATGGCATTTCTAGGAACACAAAACCGTCTTTTTAGACCATCGATGAGAGAGCTCTCCTGATCCCACAAAATTATTCTTTTCACCTTTGCCGTCGCAAATGACAGTTGTAATCTTAGCCAAAGTAAATGTGTCTTTTTTTTTTTCCTTTATTTTTTCACTTCTTTAGAAAATTCTATGCTGAAGTTGAGAAATTGAGAATAAATTGACAGATAGATAAGATATTAATATAATTTGAAATTTTATAAAAAATTTTAAATTTAAAGATCAATATTATTTATTTAAAATAAATAATAAAATTATTAATATTTTATAAATAAAATTAATTTAAGAGCAGCCTTAATCGTCTTTTAATGCACTAATAGGAGATTTCCAAATTCCAACTTTGGCATAATCTTTGCTGGCATGAAGCGTGCGAGGACAATTATAATTTATTCCATTTGTGGTTTTCGGCGGTAAAAAGGAAGCAATTTTGGTGTAAAGGGCCCAAATAAAGGTACTTTTCTCAAGATAACTTTTAAAAATGATGAAGTGCATGGAATAGACGATATTACTAAGAAAACAACAAGAAATGATGCATCAACAAAGGCTTTTGGGAAGCAGGCATATATACATACACATTATATAATTAATATATAACTATATATATAAATATATAAATATATTGTATAGTATGTATATATTTTATTTTGATATATACTATATATAATTATTGTATATATATAATATAAATTATAAATTATATATATATGCATTATGCGGGCCGAAGGCGGGGACGGGCCAAGCAGGTAAGGGACAGGCCGGGAATCATGTTATTCCCATCCCCATTTAGCTGGCCGAGGTGTAAAGTCCTCTCCTGGCCCCGCCCCTCTTAAATCGGGGAATTCCCAACCCAACTGGATAGGATTGGGTCGAACCTCCAATTTATGCGGGAAAATTGCCATCTCTAATAACGAAAAGCATGCAAAATACTAACCTAGGAATTGCCCTTCTTCTCTCTCTGCCTCTTAATCATCTTCTTCTCCCCAGGAATTTTGTCTACAATAATATCTTGAATTTCGATATTATGCATTTCATGAGTACTTACTCTGACTTCATTGCCAAGACCACTCATTATTTCTCCTAGAAAAAGAAAATAATATCAGTAAAGGTAATACCATTCAAAATCCATGTTTAAATGTATAATAACCTGGAAACATATTCTGGCTATGTTCAAAATCCATTAGAGAGTAGAAAGGATCATGCACAAGCATATCCTCATTCAAAGGAATAGCATCAAGAGGAACAGTATCAAAAGCAGTCTCTTGTAGGGGCAGATCAATGAGGTCCAAAGCAGTATGTTCAAAACTTCCACTGATTCACATCAAAGAAGCAAAAAAGATATTTTATTTAGCAATGCAGTGTATAAACCATGATCCTGTCCAAAGACCTACCATGTCTGAAGTTGTTAAAGTTCTTGAAGGAAAGCAAATTGTGATTGAAAATGCTTATATCCCTGTTGCTGTGGGTGATTTGATGAAGGGCAAGGCCGCTATCCGCTTTTCCCAGTCCTCCTATTCTGGAAGCACATCAGTTGAGGGAGTTTCAGATTCAACCCCGCCTTTTTCCAGCAGCAAAGAAATTGATGAGCCCAGTTTCTAAGAGCTCAAGTTTAAGCGAAAACATATACACCTATCTGTTTGTTATTGCCTCAGTACCTGTTGAAACAGCTGCCAGCTCAACTTCACAATCAGCAACTTCAACTGACTTGGAAGCCAACTAGGATAACTCCACGCATGCGCGGGAAACAGAGGCAGCTCACACAAAGCATGCTGCAGACGGTTATGCATTGAGGATGGCTTGATGATCAAGCTGCTTATTTCACATTTTCTCGTTCTGTTTTTAGTTTTTAGATTTGTAATTTGTAAATAGCAATTCTTGATGTATATATATGTATAGAGGTGAGATAGAACAGTGTGAGATAATTTTCTTCTTCTTCTTCTCTCTCGAGATCATGAAATAAAATTTTACAGTAAATTTTCTCTCCGTTTGCATTGTTTTGGTTTTCAAGTCTTCTCGTTTCTTCATGGTATCGTAGCATCCAGGTTGATCCGGGCTCAAATTGATTCATAGAAGTTTTTGTTTGCTTCTTGATTTTCATAAATTCTATGGCGAATTTCATCCTCGCAACCGCAGAATATGTCGCTCCCAATCCATATTACATCCATCCCGGTGATTGTCCATCTCTTGTTCTCGGTTACACCACCATTAGATGGAAATAATTATCAAACATGGAGTCGTTCCATGCGAATAGCATTGTCCCGCAAGCACAAAGAACAATTCATAGATCCATTGAATCCAATTCCAGCAAGTAGAAGATCGGATGCATGAACCGTGGAGACAAGTGCAATAACCTTGTGATGGCTTGGCTAATGAAATCATGCACTCCGTAAATAGGTAGATCCGTGGTGTATAAACCGGATCGCAGCAGACATTTGGAAGGAACTCGAATGAGAGGTTCAATCAAGGGGATATGCTCCAAGTTATCCGATCTATCGGAGGAAATTCATAGTTTGAAACAAGGTTGTTCCTCTATCACTCAATACTTCACTAAACTGAAATCACTGTGGGATGAAATGCTAAGTTTGAGACCTATTCCTTGTTGCACTTGTGCTGAGACAAGTAATGTTAGGAAATATGTGGAAGGAGATTGTGTGATTAGATTTGTTAAAGGCCTTAATGATAACTATACTACTTTGAAATCACAAGTTCTGCTAATGACTCCATTACCAAGTATAAACCAGGTTTTCTCTATGGCTTTGAAAACAGAAAGAGGAACAGAAACACAAATACATGCAATTTTACTCCGCCTCGTAGAGCATTCTGTTTTAACAAAGAGGAAGTAGAATGAATGAAAATTTGTCAGCTTGGAAACATGAATCCAAATGTTGAATCAAACGTGGTTCCCGTTGTCCAGTAGCAAACATCTACCTGTCTAGTGGTAATTGTTCTCATTTTCAGCCTCGCTCAATTCACTAATGCAAGTAGGGGCAATTCAGGAGGTTTAACGTAAAACAACTATATTGCACACATTGTGGCTTGAATGGACACACAGTGGATAAATGCTATAAGAAACATGGCTATCCTGTAGGCTATAAGGGAAAAAGAAATGCTGGTTTACAACATGAGGGAACAGTCAATTATGCAGAAATGGGAATGCAACAGTCTAAAACTCAGGATAATAATGTGACAGCAAATGGAGTTTATGGATTAACTGCAATGCAGTATCAGCAATTGGTTGAATTGCTGCAGAAGAAAGGACCTGAGTTGGGAACTGCAACCAATGACTCTGTGGCTAATCAAGCCACTGTTCTCACTGCTAGCTTCAGAGAGGAAGGTAAAAGTTTTTTTTGCAATCCTAATTCCTTGCATTGGATTTTAGACTCAGGGGCATCTGATCATATTTGTACATCTCTTCATTTCTTTGATTCCCACACTGCTGTGAGCAATACATCTGTGAGTCTGCCTAATGGACAGACTGTTAAAGTCACTCACAAGGGAACCATCAAACTCGTTAGAAGGCCTAACCCTCACAGATGTTTTCCTGGTTCCTAGTTTTCACTTCAATCTTATTTCTATTTCTAAGTTGATTGATCAAACAAAATGCAGTTTGATTTTTAAATCTAATCTCTGTCTTATTCAGGACACTACCGTATGTAAGATGATTGGATTAGCTAGTCTTCATCATGGCATCTACTACTTGACAAAATCTGCAACAATTCCCTTTTCACAGCCTTCAAAATCTGCAGACATTTCAAATCTTCAGCATCATTGTTTTTCTGCTTTTCCTAAATCTCTACTGTGGCATTACAGACTTGGACATGTGTCTAATAGAGTGCTTAGACATGTAATGGATACTACTTCAACTGTAATAGATTCTGATGAAAACATTTGTACTGTCTCGTCCTATTGCCAAACAAAGATAGACTAAGTTTTCCTGTCGCTTTTTCGCTCTCTAATGCAATTTTTGATTTGATCCACATTGACATCTGGGGGCCTTATAGATACAACACTCTTCATGCTCAAAAATATTTCTTGACTATTGTTGATGATTACTCTAGATATACCTGGACCTTTCTTATGAAAACAAAAGCAGAAACACAACAGCTCATTCATGATTTCTATGCCTATGTTGATACTCAATTCAACAAAAAAATCAAAGTCATAAGAACAGTACAATGGGGCTGAGTTCAACATGCCTAACTTCTATCGACCAAGAGGTATCATACATCAAAAAACTTGCCCCTACACTCCACAGCAAAATGGGATAGCAGAGAGAAAACACCAACATCTTCTAAATGTTGGAAGAGCATTAAAATTACAGTCTAATGCTCCTATCTCACTCTGGGGTTTCTGTATTCAATATGCCACATTCCTTATCAATATCACTCCTACACCTCTCTTACAAAACAGAAGTCCTTATGAACTTCTGCACTCAAAAACTCCTAAGTATGACAATTTAAGAGTTTTTGGCTGTCTTTGTTTTGCAGCAAACTTAGAGCCTCATCACTCTAAATTTGATCCTAGAGGAAAACCTTCTGTGCATCTAGGTTTTGCACCTACCAGTAAGGGGTATACACTTCTTGACCTTAAATCCAACAGAATTTTTGTCTCTAGAGATGTCATCTTTCATGAGTTTGTTTTTCCTTTCAAGATCAAGAATGGAACCGACTTGGTCGATTCTCAAGCTCGAACACAGTCAAAATACTAATACCCTCTTATACTTTAATGATTGTCCAAACAACCAAATGCCTGTAGCCTTACCTACAGCTCCTCATATAGGAGAACTTCCAGTTAATCCAGCTCAACAGCCTTCATCTCACCCTCCTCTAAGAAAGCCTCTTAGAGAAAGACATAGACCAGCATATCTTAATGATTATGTCTGTAACCTTTCACAACACACTACTCCTCATTCTATACATTCTGTTTACACCTTACATCATTTACACCCTGAGCATAAATCCTTTGTGATGAATATGACACTGCATAGAGAACCTACCAGCTTTCAGGAAGCTTTGCGACTCGAAGAGTGGAAGAAGGCTATGAAGGCAGAAATCTTGGCTCTTGAGCAAAATCACACCTGGTCTTTAGTATCATTGCCTACAAATAAAAGAGCAATTGGTTGCAAATGGGTGTACAAAATTAAACACAAGGCAGATGGCAGTGTAGAAAGGTATAAGGCCAGGTTGGTAGCAAAAGGATATACACAACAAGCAGGGATAGATTTTCTTGAGACATTCTCTCCTGTTGTCCGGATGACAACCATCAGACTTATTCTAGCATTAGCAGCCCAAGAAGGCTGGTTTCTTCATCAATTGGATGTTAACAATGCCTTCTTGCATGGTGAACTGATAGAAGAAGTTTATATGGAGTTACCACCAGGTTTCAAGCCACAGCAACCAAACCAGGTATGCAGACTTCAAAAATCATTATATGGGCTAAAGCAGGCAAGCAGACAATGGCACCAAAGATTAAGCCAATTTTTGCTCCAGCAAAATTTCAGAAATGCACACAGTGATCCTAGTTTGTTTATCCGGATTCATGAAGGAAACTTTACTCTTCTTCTAGTTTATGTAGATGACCTGATTGTAGCAGGGAATAGTCTTCTAGACATTGGTAAAGTGAAGCAGCAGTTGCACCAAGAATTCACCATCAAAGATTTGGGAACATTAAAATATTTCTTGGGGATGGAAATAGCAAGATCAAAAGCAGGGATTTCCCTCTGCCAAAGGAAATATACCCTTGAGATGCTAGAACAGTTTGGATTTCTTGGAAGCAAGCCAGTCTCCACTCCTATGGAATATAGTGGTAAGAACACAATTGATTCTGAGGCCTTGTCTTCAAACCAGGTGTTCAGACAGATCATAGGAAAATTATTATACCTCACAGCCACTAGACCAGATGTTTCCTATAGTGTACAGCAGCTTTCTCAGTTTTTGGAAAGTCCTACAACAAGCCACTTACAAGCAGCTCACAGGATATTAAGATATCTTAAAGGTGCTCCTGGACAAGGACTGTTTTTCTCTGCCAATCCTAATAAATGTATGACAGCTTATAGTGATTCAGATTGGGGAGAATGCAAACAAACAAGAAAATCAGTGACTGGTTTTTGTATTTTCTTTGGAGAGTCATTGATCTCCTGGAAATCTAAGAAACAGACAACTGTCTCACTCAGCTCAACAGAAGCAGAATATCGAGCAATGAGGCAAGTCACATGTGAGATACAAGTGGTTAACTTATTTGCTTAAAGAATTGCAGATTATTCACAACCAGCCTACTCCTCTCTTCTCGCGACAACAAAGGGGCTCTACAGATTACGAGAAAACAATAGTTTTCATGAAAGAACAAAACACTTGGAGATTGATTGTCATTATGTTCGAGACAGGTATGCAAGCAGGTCTCATCAAACCACCGCCAATCCGTTCATCAACTCGGATAGCGGACATTTTCACCAAAGCTTTACCTCCAAGCACAATTCCACAAAAATTTATCAAGACCGCCTCGTGATCAACTTGTTTGTCTGTTTCTTCCGAACGTTCGGATTGAGGGGGTGTTGAAACATCTGCCAGCTCAACTTCACAATCAGCAACTTCAACTGACTTGGAAGCCAGCTAGGATAACTCCACGCATGCGCGGGAAACAGAAGCAGCTCACACCAAGCATGCTGCAGACGGTTATGCATTGAGGATGGCTTGATGATCAAGCTGCTTATTTCACATTTTCTGTTCTGTTTTTAGTTTTTAGATTTGTAATTTGTAAATAGCAATTCTTGATGTATATATATATATATATAGAGGTGAGATAGAACATGGTATATAACTTCTTCTTCTTCTTCTCTCTGAGATTATGAAATAAAATTTTACAGAAATTTTCTCTCCGTTTGCATTGTTTTGGCTTTCAAGTCTTCTGTTTCTTCAGTACTGTCGTAAACTATATGTATATTCGTGTGAGAATTTGTATATTAAAATTAAGATTTGAATTATCTTGTGCAAATTATGCTTTATGTTTGGTTCACAAAAGAGATGAACCCTGAAAACCATGGTTCTGAAATGTCATTTACGCAGATATCGTGGGATTTGCTTCCATATCAAGTGAATTAGCCAAACTGGTTGTCATATTTGGTCGGTGCATAAAATGAAACTACTTTCGATTAAATAGTCACACAAAAATTTTATGACCTTCTTTCGGTAGGGTGCTAAGGACGAAAATAAACAAAATCAAACTTTACAAAACTTCTAATTAACGCTTGTGGAAGAAAAATGGAAAGAAGGGCCAAGAATTAGAGCGTTTCTATAAGTTGAATGTAAAAGTAGATGGTTTACATTATTCTCTAATTTTTTTTTTCAATAATATTAACCCATCGAATCCAAAATTTTAGTTTCGCTATTATCCCAGACCACCAGTGCCACCCTGCCTTTTGGTGCTTTGCTAATCCCACAAAATTATTCTCCTCATTTTTATGCTTTTGTCAACAGTAGAGTTGAGAAACAGAGAAGGAAATATGAATGGTACACTTTGTTTTGAGCTTCTAGATTCAAAGAAAAATATCTGCAACTTGATCAATTGGAAAGATCTAGTGTTTGGTGATGGAGCTTGATTGAACTGGAAGGACCTCCAACTTAGACGTTTTCTCGAGCTACCTCAAAAAAATTTCATACGATTTACTGTTACTCATGTATACAGGGAAGGGAATCAAATTGCAGATCAATTAACAAACTATGCATCGACTCAAAATGGGTGATTTACTTTTTCTAACTCTTCGGAGTTACCCCTCCTTGTATTTCCCTTTACTCTCTCAATAAAATTTCCCACCCATCGGGTGGTTAACCAAAAAAAAAAAAAAAGAGCAATTATATGATCTTTAATTTCCAACTGTTAGATTGGAGCTATGCTATTTGTATGAGAATTAATTATTCACTTACTAATATATCAAGAGATGGAGATATGAATTAAACTTAAAATCCATTACTATTCTTTCTTACATTTAATCAGAATTTACTTAGCATCTTTGAAAACTTTTGTTGATTATACTCTTATCTCTAAATATAGTAATAGAAGTAATCAACTCATGCACACGTTCTTATTTTTATTATTATTATTATTTTTTGTCAATTCAAATAGGCCATTAGTTGAGGAGGAGGAGGATGAGGTCTGAACCAAAAAATGACATCCTCTTTCACTAAAAGGAATAGTAGTACCTTAGAACAAATTTTCTATTAAAATAATGAAAAGAAGAAATTCTGTTTCATTAATCATCCACCAAGAATTGGCCTCCTTGACCAAAATTAATAATAAAAAAAGAACTTAAGGGGTAAATGGGAAGAGTTTCTTCCTAATCTAAAATCAAATTTTAATTTAAAATAATATTAATTTAAATAAATTTTATTTTAAAAAATTATTATATATTCACAATATATTATATTCTTTTTCTTTAACCTTATAGATCTTACTTTTATTCTACCTATTAAATATTTTTTAATTATATTTAAATAAATTTATTTAAATCTAATCGTTATTTAAGTCTTGTTACCTATGACATTTCAAGAAATTCAGAAGCGACTTTTTAGATTTGTAATGAGAACATAAACCGCGTATCATCTATATACCTTTTTTTTTTTATTTCTTACCAGTGCATTATCTTATCAAGAAAAGAAAAAAAAAAGAAAAAAGACAGACCGTTTCCTTTGGTGCTGTCCTGGCCCCACAAAATTATTCTCTCCATCTTTGTCATAGTTGAAAGAGACAGGCAAGATGTAAATATAATTTGAAATTTTATAAAAAAATTATAAATTTAAAATCAACATATAATTTATTTAAAGTAAATAATAATACTACAAATATTTTATAAATAAAATTTATTTATATTGAGTCTATTTAAATGTCAAAACAATCATTTTTCCCCCCAAATAATTGGGAAACAAGCGCAGGCTTAATCTTCTTTATCTCTTTTAAAGCACTAATAGGAGAATTTCCAAATTCCAACTTTGGCATAATCTTTGCTGGCAAGAAGCATAAGAGAACAAGTATTCCATTTGTGGTTTTCTGAGGTAAAAAGGAAGCACTATAAAATAAAGGTACTTTTCTCAAGATGCCTTTTAAAAGTTATGAAGTGCAGGGAATGGACGATATTGCAAAGAAAAGAAGAATTAATGATCCATCAACAAAGGCTTTTGGGAAGCAGATAATAACATGACTCTGAAAAGCGGAATGGAAAGGAAGCAAGAAGAAGGCAATGTCCTTTTCCAATTTCCAGAGAATGAAACAAAGAAAAAAAAAGTAAAGTGAAAAATGAGTACTGCAAACTTAAAGCAACTACCGTTTTTAGTCCTCGGTCTTCCACTTTTCCAAAGATGGCACTAGGGGCTCAGACATCTTTAAAATTTTATAAAATTATATTTTAAAAATATTTAAATCTTATATTTCGTGCCTTTAATTTTTTTCTTTAAAATTTATAAATTATTCTTTAACATAATCTTTTACATAACTTGCTCTCAATTCCAAGTTACTAATTCTCAACTCATCTCTTGATTTTTCTCGTTTTAATGTCAGTGAATAATAGTTCAATAAATAATTATTCTAAAACTTTGTTGTAATGATATTTTCATCTTTGATTTTTTTTTTTTTTGGGATCTATTATTATCCGTGGATTATTTTTATAGGACAGAAATAGCACCCGGCCCCACCCCAAAAAAAAAAAAAAAAAGGTTTGAGCATTATTTGGACCAATTTGCCTAGTTCATTTATAACATTTATAGTAGCACAAAAATCTGTCTTTTTCTTTTATATTCTCAGAGATGTATTCTATACTGTTGAGAAAAGTATATCTGAAGTTTAATCTAGTGATTGTATCGATAGATATCGACATTTATTGAGAGATTCTTATTTGGGGGTTCGATTTGATGGAATCGAATAAATATCCTTTTCCTTGGTTACACTTTTCTTGTGAAATATGTTCTTGCTATTGCGGAAATCCTTTCTTGTTTAAAAATAACAGTGTAAATTTTGCATGTTATTCATGATTCTGAATGCCTATAGTTAAATATTTGACAAAAATGAACAATGCTACGTATAATTAATTGACCCCTGATTTTTCTTATTAACAGGAAAAGTCCCTACTTCCGACCTCTATCCTTGAAAAGCATTAAAAAAAAAAGCACCAATTATTATTTTTAGCGTTAATTAAAAAATAAAAAAGAACTAGTAGAGATAAAGATTTGTACCACGTAATTTGTAATTCAAGTTTTACAGTAAATTATACACAATGCGTATAATTTTATGTAAAATAGTTAAAATTTTATAAAAATATTGTGCAGTAAAATAGTCATTTCACTAAAAAAATTATTCATACATATGAACTAGTTGTGTTTACGACCTTATATTCAAAATAGAACTGTTGAGCTATTCTCTATCTATCTTTTTTTTTTAATTATTTTTTAAGACGGGGAGCCATACTATATAGTGGAGATTACAAGCCTCCTCCATTTAATTGGGAAGGGAATCCCACGGTACACGTTGAATTATTGATCCCAGCGGCTTTTTTGAATTATGAAGTGCATGTGCTCAATAGAATTTTTCTTATAAATAAGTGGGGTAGAAAAGGAGAATTGATCCATCTACCAAAGCGCTTTTAGAGAAGGAAGAACAAAACATCATGTCCCTCGCCGACTTTTTAGCTTCTCTACTGCTACTTCTGGCATTCTGCTGTCGAACAACCATGGAGCAAGGAAGGGCATATGGTCCTAGTCCTACTACTACTCCTGCTCCGGCAAAGCCAAAGGTTCCCCAGTATGAAGGTAATCAAGGACTTTCAATCCTCAGTAGTTTGCAATATTATATTCTTTGAATTATGATGTTTTATAAGCTCTACCTTGGTGGTGTGAGTAGCCGGAATACCAACTTCTTTGCTAATAACTGTTTTTATTTGGCTCAAATATTAGGCGGTAGCTAAGAGATCATTCCATAAAAAGAAAACAAATGAATGGTAAATTTAGGGGGTAAAAATTCATAATTTATCTTGTTTATTTAGAATGAGAAGTAAACGAAGAATAAATAAATTTTAACTTGTTGAAAATAGCACGAATTAAAATGTAAATTACACAAGACAAATATGCAAATTTACTTCCATTTCACTATAATCTCATAGAAGTAAATGTGCACTTCCCTCTTCCTTCTCCTCAGCGTCCGCTCTTGCAAATCAAATATTGTGTAAAATACTAATACGGGAGTTGTCTTTGAGCCATCTCTTCTGACTAACTACATATATTTTTGGGCAACATCAATTTTCAGCGGATGCTGTCAATATTCTGTATAATCTTTCACGTACTTTTGGGCCTACTTCCGATAGTAAGAGCTTTTCGGCAACTGTTTGTAACCATAGACTACTGTTCGCTGGAGTTAGATGCAAACCCTGCAATGTTACATATTGCAGAGTGACTCATATGTATGTTATTTTCCTCACTAAAACATTACTTCTTTATTTTGATCACTATAGATTGATGAGAGCAGTGTTTCAAATTGTAACAATTTATTCTTTGGATTCCAGTGATTTCTCAAATAAGGAGTTAACAGGTCAAATACCTATTGAAATTGGAACTCTTTCTCAACTAGTATCCTTGTGAGCATTTGTGGGCCTTCTGTTTCTTGGGTTCTTAGTGATTTGACTTGTTTTGCAATGTAACAAGGAATAGATAAATGTGCATTATTTCTAATCTTGGACTTTTTTAAAATTTTTTTCAGGGACTTAAGTTCAAACAGTCTTTATGGATCACTTCCCTTGACTTTTTTAAATTTGTCGCAACTTCAAGAACTGTAAGCAGATATACAATTAATATATTATATTTTTATTTTTCTTTTACATTCCTTTTTGTTCTTTGATCACTACTCTATGGACGTGCTTATATATATATATATATATTTATATAGAAACATTTGATTTAAGATGAAAAGAATATGTAATAGATTATTAAGATGAGATGTTCTAATATTATTTGATATGTATTTTAAATCTTCTATGACATTCTATATAACAATCTCTATAATATTTCTATTATAAAATTTTCTTCTCTTTTTAATAATTTTTATTTTTAGTCTTTAATTATGAGAAGGAAGTGAGCCTCCCTTTCCATTGATGAAACTCTGGTGCATTTTTAATTTGTAAATTCACCAAATAAAATCACCGAAAATGGTTAAAAACTCATAGATCTTTATGAAGCATGCATAGTCTTAACTAAAATGGTAAGATAATTTGTTTTTCTATAATAGTTTGCTTTTTGGAATAGTTATTGAGAATACGTTATATACTTATTAATGGATGGTGGAAATTGACAGATATCTTGAGAATAACAACTTGGATGGATCTTTAGAGGTCATAAGTAAAATGAGGTCTTTGCAAATCTTGTAAGTCTCATGTGCTTTGTTTCTTTGTGTGATTTCATAGATATCTTCCTATAAAGAAAAATATTTTCATGGATTGGAAGAAAACTAAAAATGCCACAAATAAATAAAAATATTAAAAATTAATCATGACGAGTGATTTTTTTTTCTTTTAAATTTTTTTTGAGGAATTCTTCCCATTTATGTTTTGGATAATGGAACATCAATTGTTGAATACGCGTTTGTTAATTTAGTAACCAAACTGTATTTCTTTTTTCTTTTTTTTTTGCATTTTTTTTTCAATGTTATATAAGGTGGTTTATTTCTTTTCCACTTATAGGGGTTTGCATTATAATTTTTTTGATGGGCCGATTCCTCCTGAATTTGGTACCCAGCTTCCAAAGCTTCAAACATTGTGAGTCCAAATATATTGCAAAATTTTTTGTGCTTATTAACAAATTCAAACTCGATATTATTCTATTACACTTTGATTTTTTTTTTTTACTTTATTGCTTTGTTCAGGTCTGTATACGACAATTTATTATCAGGAGAAATCCCAATTACGCTAGGGAATATTTCAAGCCTTCTTCAATTGTAAGGACTTAAGCACAACTCATATAGGGTGCTTTTAATTTGCTTATGAATTGTGTCTTGATTCTTCGTTCAATTTGTATTTTTATTATAGGTTGGTGGATAATAATAGATTCACAGGGAAGCTTACACCATATTTGGGAAACCTTAGTTCTCTTCAAGGAATGTGAGTATGTACATAAATTAGGCACGTAAATGCTTGAATTAGGATTTTAGGCAACCTTTTAAAATTACGTCATAAT
The DNA here is from genome assembly GCA_026120185.1 of Voacanga thouarsii. Classification (NCBI taxonomy): domain Eukaryota; kingdom Viridiplantae; phylum Streptophyta; class Magnoliopsida; order Gentianales; family Apocynaceae; genus Voacanga; species Voacanga thouarsii. Next base: position 20,048 of record JANUWF010002553.1, read on the forward strand.
TTCTATTGCAAACTTACAAAAACTTGTATCATTTTTTTTTTTAAATGTCTTTTCAGGTCTCTAAGGAACAATAATTTATCCGGTCCAATACCTTCTGAGTTTGGGAAATTGGAAAATTTGTTGTTTCTGTAAGTGGAAGATTGCTTCATTGATTTTACGTTAATGTTTCTGTCGCGGATTCTAACCTTTAACCTGAATTTTCTTCTATAGCGATATTCAAGGGAATAGCATCAGTGGACGTATCCCAGAGTCCGTAGGCAATTTGCAAAGCATAGAACGGCTGTAAGTATAACTGAATTGGCTAAAACTACCTTTATATGCAAGGAGGGCTGCAAATGAGTATCTTGGCATGCTTTAGTTCTATTTGAGCTTTCTCTTATATGGGTTCGAGTGTGAGTTTTAAGTCAATTCGAACCTTAAATTTGAGTTTGAATTCAATTTGATAATAGTTTTTTTATTTTCTATTTTAAAAATAAAAATTCTTAATAATATTTTTTTAATTATAGTTCATGTATCTAAATGAGTTATATTGATATCCATTTGTGAATGTATATATGTAATTAAGCTGTCGGCTCCAACTCACTCATATTTAACACACACACACACACACAAAAAGCAAAATGACACCTTGGTTTAATTACTCATACCAGACCTGTTGTTCTTCTGTAGGTGGCTGACTGGGAACAATTTTGAAGGGCCTTTACCAGCAAATATTTCAACATTGACAAGCCTAACTGACCTGTAATTGTTGGACCTGCTAAATGCATTCTTTCTTAATATTTGAAGCAACACTTATGATGATTTTATTGCGCTACTCTATAGTCTAGTTGTCTTATCTCATTATGAACTTACATGCAGTCTTGCAAATAACTTAGCTCCTGCAAATCCAGGAGGTTCTTTGTTTCCAAACATTTCAAGAGCTACCAATCTAGAGACCCTGTAAGTTTTCATATGCTAAGGATGAAAATGTGCATCTTAGATTTTATTTTGTAGTCCTTACAAGAGGAATTATGATTAATATATCTCAGGGAATTGTTGAATTGTTCATTGGCGGGTGTGATTCCAAACTACCTCTGGAAGGAGTTAATATATCTTAATTACGTGTGAGATACTTAACTATTTAGTTTTAAATTTTACTAGCAACATATTCTTATACGTGAAAACATTTTTATTTTGAAAGTTATTTATGCCATATGAGTCATACTTGTTTTTCCATTGTTGTTAGTTGCTACTCTCACTCTACGTTGGCCTGCCTTATCTTTGTGTCAATGCATATTATTGATATTTTAAATATGAGTTATGCAATTTAAAAAATCCTACATTGGAAGAAAGACCACGTACTGACATACAAGTGGAAAAGGACTAATAGAGTTCGTTACGCATTTAGGCCTTACTCATGTTCTCAATTTCAGTATTAACTCAGTGGTTAATGCTTCCATGATTGTTGTCCTTATGTGGGAAGAAGAGTTATTGGACTTCGGATTAGGGGCGTTAATTCGATTTTTAAATTTGGATTCGAATTCGACTTTTGGTTTAATTTTATAAAATTTAAATAAAATCAAACCAAACAGATTTTTTTACAAAATCAAATCGAACCGAAATAACTGAAACCAAATCGAAATATATAAAAAAAATCATAATTTATATATAAATAAATAATTAATAAATAATATTTTAATACTAATTATTTATTTTAAATTTTGTTATCCAATTTTTATTTTAAAAAACTGAAAATCGAATCAAAATTTTAATATAAATTCAAAACAACTTGTAAATTGGTCTTCACATTAGATTTGCTTGAGGATTGGGTAACACTTAAATTCAAATATGAGTATTTCATTTACACAATATAAGAATTTTTCTATTTGAGTCGGGTCATATGCCGCCATTCAAATAATACCCCTACAGAATTTTTCTCTTTTTTTGTTCTCCCTACTGTTGGAATACTACTTTGTGTGGATTACTTTGTTCCACCGACAAAAATTCTAGTCCTAACTTTTGCATTTTCTTTTTAAATATACAGGGATTTGAGTTTCAATAATTTCTCCGGAGAAATTCCAGCTGAAATATTTTCTGAACCATCATATATGTAAGTATCTTTTAATGAAAATTATTTTCAACAATCAGATCTCCTATAATATGTGTAAGTACTTTCGATTGAAATTATTTTTATTTGATCTCTCGCACTTTCTCTCCAGCACACATCATAGCATATTTTTGCTAAAAACTAAAATAGAATTGCTATTTTTGTATTGCATCCCAATCACATGTATATTTAGATAGTTAATTAATATTGTATATGTGTAAAATACACATATTTTAACTTCACCATGAACTCTAATTGTTTATACTTTGGAACAAGGCACACAACTTTTCAACATATATTTTCTCCTGTTATGTGCTTCATTTTGAGCACCATGGTTTAAAATGTATGTAGCCTAGTTTTTGGTATTATATTTTTATCAATATAAAGCCTTGAAGGATGTTTTTCAGATTTCTTAGAAGCAACAATCTTACTGGATCAATCCCCGAGTGGATGCTAGATTCGAGCATATCATTGTAAGTATTTGTTTTAAAGCATTTTTAGCGGACTAGCGACACTTCATTATTTATTCATTTCTTCAAAATATTGTAGAGTGAATATTTATTGTGCACACTGAATGTTGGAGTGTCACAAGTTCTTAAAAATAATCTTATAATTATTTTTTTAATATTACATTACATAAGTGAGAATAACAAAAAATATGAAACAAAAGTAGCCATCTTAAGATGTTCAAATGATGATTGGATGTTATCCTTCCTACTAAAGTTTATGAGATATAACCTAGTAGTTGCAAATTTATTACTTAGGGTGATTTTCCATTTGATGGTTCAATATTTTGCAGGGATGTTTCTGAAAATTGTTTCACTAATAGGTCAATATCAGGCAACATAACTGCAAACAAGTAAGAATCGACTGACCAAAGTTTGCATTCCTATACGTGGCACATAAATACATGCATCATATGTAGAGACAAAACTTAGGGTGGGGTGGAATCTATTCTCTCCGAAATTTTTAATATTCTGTATTTCATTTTAATAAATCAATTTTAAAAAAACGTCCATTAAGATTTCATTTTTCTTTCCTTCTCCATAAGACTTTTTTAGTATAACATTGTCTTTTAACCTATCTTTTTATATAACTTGTCCTACTAACACCATATTTTGTTCTATCTCTAATCAAGTGCATACTTATGTAGAGCTGTTTGATTATACTTTACATCATTTTCAGGAACTTGTTCGAGTGCTGCTCAAATATAACTAATGAGTATGTTCTTATTTTCTTAAATGTAATTGATGCGAGCCATAAGATGCTATCTTCCTAATTATCTCTCTTCTCAGGTCAACAAAGTGGCAACAAGTTCATTACTACTGTGCCAATGACACACCAATATGTGAGTATGCTTGGCCATTCCTTTTATAGTTTTTCCTATAAACGGTGATGACCACACATGATTCTTTCTTAATACATCCGCAAATATGTTAATCATAATGTAGATTTAGCTTAGAGAAATTTGCTTGACTTTTCCATATTCATATAAAAGTTCCAAATTTTGTTTAAAAGAATCGTTTATTAAGGGTTGATTACGTTGCTGATTGTTATCCTTTACAGATAATCATGAATTGTACATCAATTGTGGTGGGAATGAGACGATTATTAATGGAAGCCTTTATGAAGCTGATGTGTTTCCAAATGGGACGTCAACCTTCTTCCTAAGCAACAACAAAAACTGGGGTTACAGTAGTATGGGGTTTTATGATGGTTACCAATATATCGCATCGGAAACATGCAATATTTCTATGGAAGATGCTCCATTATACATGACGGCACGCCTAGCCCCAATATCCTTAAAATATTATGGATTTTGTCTAAAACCTGATAATTATATGGTAAGACTTCATTTTGCTGAAATAGAATGGGATTCAAGCAAAGTCAGAGATTCTGGTCCTCATATCAAGAAAGGGCGAGTTTTTGATGTGGAAATTCAGGTACTTTATTGTATATATTCCTATAATAGGACTGCCATCATCTAATGAGTTGGAGATGTTGAGGGAGATGATTCTTGCAGGACCAAAAGGTACTCACAGATTTTAATATAGAGCAAGAAGCTGGAGGTGTACATAAGAATATAATCAAGGAATTTAATGTCTCAGTGACTAACTCTAGACTGGAGATTCACTTATACTGGACCGGCAAAGGCTCTACTATTTTTCCAATATCAAAACTAGGTCCCCTAATATCAGCTATATCAGTGTCACCTGGTATATTTGTATTGATTATACTTGCATACTTCATGTTGCTAGCGCGAATTTTATGACTGATGTTTAGATATTGTTTTTCGAAACAGTTCCTAAAATGCATAGGAAAACACTCTCTCCTGGCATTATTGCTGCGATTTCGGGATCTGGGCTGCTTGTTGTGTTGATAATCATCATTGGCCTTTGCTGGAAGTTGGGTTGGCTTGGAAAACGACGAGATGGTAAGTAGAATTGCAGTACTGTGTTGAGAAAGATAGAATCTAGTAGCTTAAAACTTATCATTTTTTGGATTTCTATGACTTCATTAAATTTTGATTGCTAATATGTTGACCTTGATCGCAAGCTATCGAGCTATATCCTGGAGGGGTCTTCAACTTTAAGCAAATAAAGGCTGCTACTAATAATTTTGCTGTTGCTAACAAGATTGGCCAAGGTGGTTTTGGAGCTGTCTACAGGGTTGGAATCGCTATCAGAACATTCGTTTTTTACTATTTCATTTTCTTTGTTAGACCTCATTCTCCTTAGTTTACTCTGTTATATTGACGTCATTGACGTGCTTATTTTGAGCTATATATATTGCCTTCCACCATATGGATTCAGGGTACCCTATCAAATCCGAATGGGACTATTCAAATAGCGGTGAAACAGCTTTCAAGAAAATCAAAACAAGGAGTTCGCGAGTTTATAAATGAAATGGGTACCATTTATGCACTGAAACATCCAAATCTTGTTATGCTAATGGGATGCTGTGCCGAAGAAGACCAACTCCTCCTTGTCTATGAGTACATGGAAAATAACTCCCTCGCGCATGTATTATTCGGTAAAGAAAATTCTCGATTCCTTTAGAACTATTTCTATCGGTTTGCAACATGAATCTTGTCGGCTTATTTCAGGCCCAGATGATGTCAAAGCAAAACTAGATTGGAAAAAAAGAGTTAAAATTTGCCTTAATGTGGCAAAAGGTCTGGTTTATCTTCACGACGAATGCAAAATGAAACTTATACATGGAGATATTAAACCATCAAATGTGCTCCTTGATAAGGATTTCAACGCGAAGATCTCTGATTTCGGTTATGCCCGGCCTGACGAAGGGGAAGCTATTGCCGACACCACAAGAGTCAAAGGAACTCAGTAATGAGATAGTTTCTTCAATATTACTGCTCATTTGAATTTACTGCTTTCTCAAAGATCATCTCTCATGTTAAAAGAATGTTGGCAGGGGATACATAGCACCCGAGTGTATGAAAGCCAAGTATTCACATAAAGCTGATGTCTATAGCTTTGGCATTTTGACACTGGAAATCATCAGTGGCCAGCAGAGCTCCACTCCCAGCGCAAGGGGTCCGACAGTGTACCTTCTGGAGAAGGTAAGAAAAATTCATATTCTAATCTATACTATAGAAACATGATTTGTGGGAATAACTTGTGAAAATTGGCTAGTGCAGGCTCATGAATGTCTGCAGCAAACTAATCCATTAGGTCTAATCGATCCAAGCTTGGGAGAATATAACGTCAAAGAAGCAAAAAGAATATTTTATTTAGCAATGCAGTGTATAAACCATGATCCAGTCCGAAGACCTACCATGTCTGAAGTTGTTAAAGTTCTTGAAGGAAAGAAAATTGCGATTGATAATGCTTATATCCCTGTTGCTGTCGATGATTTGATGAAGGGCAAGGCGGCTGTTCCCTTCTCCCAGTCTTCCTATTCTGGAAGCACATCCGTTGAGGGAGCTTCAGACTCAACTCCGCCTCTTTCCGCCAGCAAAGAAATTGATGAGTCCAGCCTCTAAAAGCTCAAGATTATGTAAAACTATATAAACCTATCTGTTTGTGATTGCTCCAGTACTGCTGCAAACTATATGTATCTATTGGTGTGAGAATCTGTATCTGGAAAGATGTGAATTATCTTGTGAAAAATTAGCTAACTAGTTGTCATATGAAATTATAGAGAAATTCAACACCGTAGAGTTGAGAAACAGAAAATGAAATACGCATGTTACACTTTGTTTGGAGCAATTTCTGGTCAAATATACATATAAACTTTCTCCAATAATATTTACTTTCTCCAATTTCTTTTCATTAGCAAGAGATTTATTGTATTTTTCCAATTCTACACTTTGTCGATATCATTCTACTAAAACTTAACGTTAATTGTTTTACTTGTTTTTTAATAGAATTAAAAAGATTAGTTTATTTATTTTTCTTTACAAATTCATAATTTTAAAAAAATATAAGTTTTTATATTCTGTTTCCAAACACGACAATTAAATACAAAAGATGAGTGTATAAAAATAAATTTCACTATAATTTTGTTGATGAAATATTCCTTCCTTAAAAACCATTCGAAAAGTGAATATAACTCCGTGAACTATAACATGTCATTCATAAGTAAAATTTGTAATGCTTACTACTCACATATTGTTGTCATAAAACACTATTAATGCATTCATTAGCAAGAGAATTTCACCATCTTCATGTTTTCCAAATCTTAGTGTACAACAATCAAGCATTACAATTATTTTCTGTGTCGTTTCCGGAGATAAAGGAGACACTGAGAGCAGCTTTAAATGGGGATAAGATTCTGGCAATTTTCGTATCAACAGAAGAAAATTTTAGATATAAAAAATGAAAAAGGAGTAAAAAGGAGTACACATTATTAGGGCCTTCCCTACAACCACTTCACATAAAGCTAAAGCAACTACTAATATTTTATTGTAAATCCTTTCCCTATAAATAAATAATTTGGAATACTTTTGACAAATATATAGACGACATATTTTTATTTAATCATCCATCAAAGGAGAATAAGAGAGATATATGATCGTGTGTGGAGTTTCATTTGTTAATAATTTTTTAATAAAATATTATTTTATCGTACAATATATAATATTGTAGATCATATTTATAATTTGTTTCGTTATCTATATTCTCAAATTACACACGACAGATCCTGAAAATATGACATCCCTTGACCAGAAATCAGTGGGTGCTCACCGCTAACATTTCATTCCAATCCCATATAAAATTAGAGTATCACAATTTTTTTACTCCATTGCAACTACCATTGTATGTTTAATTATTCATTTTCTAATACACCAGGAAATGGTGACATAAATTAAACTCAAACTCTATCGTTATTCATTCTTACATTTAATCAGAGTTTACTTACCATCGTCTTACTCTTGCACCCGTAACATAAGAGGTATGTGAAATGTTGGGATTACAAGAATGAAACTGATTCCAAACTATAGTTAGTTGGTGGAAAACAAGTAAGGAGTTAATCCAAGTGCACAATTTGAAGTATAGAGCTAGCAAAGAGTTGGGGATATATTGTTGACACCTATATAATTTACGAAGAATTTTTTAATGTATATTGAGCATTTTATCTTTTTTTTTTATTTTATTGAAGTCACCTAAGAGGTGGGGGTTTGAAGGACCCCTACCAGTTTATTTTAAAGATAGAAAATAACAAGTAGGAACCTATAAATGAACCTCCTAATAAAATATACAATTAATTCCAAACAATCGAAAGTTGTTGAGAATCTAGATTACATAGAGGCTTAATAGTAGGCAAAAGACAATATATATTGAACGTATTTAATAATTCAAGTATAATTATGAAATTTTATAATTATAAATAACAAATTTCATTTTATATTAAAAAAATACAATAAACAGTACTTCACACACATTAAACAGTTCATAATTAGAAAAGCATAAGTATATATAAAACATATATTGTCTCTTTTAATTTAACTTCTATGTGCTTCCCCTTCCTGTTGCTCTGTTCTGTTGCTATTGGAAAAAAGAAAAAGAAATAATAGAAATTAATTGTTTAAGAAAAGGAAAAGAAGATAATGGATGAATGGAAGAGTCAAAAAGATGAAAAATTGTAGACTAGTAGTAAATAAAGGGAAATTCTTACATGCACTCGATGCATATGCATAGGATACTTTAAGTATTTGTATTACGTACAAATAAAATGATATATAAAAATTACTATCTTCGTTTCACAATATAAATTATTTTAGATTTAAAAGTTTGTTTACAATATAAGTCGTTATACAAAATTCTATAAAAATTTATTACTATTTTTTTTTTAATTCTACCCATTCCTTCAATCTCTCTCTTTTCATTACTTATGACACAACTCTCTTCAATTACCAAAATAGATAAAGACTTAATTAGGGATGTTTTTAGAAGTTTAGTTTTAAAATTATGTGAAATTTAGAACATTTAATTCTTGTGTATAAATCTAAAATGATTTATATTGTGAAACGAAAGTAATACTTCATCTGTTTCAAAATATTTATTCATAAAATTTTTTAATTTTTTTTAAAATACTTATTCATGTACATATTTCTAAAATTAATAATTAATTTTTTTTATTTTACCCTCATTTATTCTAAGTCAACGATATAACTTTTTAAAACTCTTATTTCTTCTTACTTATTAGGAATTTTCACCAACTAACAATTATCACCAACATATTTTTAGAATTAATGATTAATTTTTTCTCATTTTATCCTCATTTATTCTAAGTCAACGATATAACTTTTCAAAACTCTTCTTTTTTCTTGCTTCTGGAGAATTTTCACCAATTAATTACTATCATATTTTTAATATGAGTATAATAAAAACTTTATTTAAATTATAATATTAGTTTCAATACTCTTAATTTGTGTAAAAAATTTCATAAATAAATATTTTAAAATAGAAAAATATTATACAACTCATGCACACAGAACAAGTATTTAACGAACCGAATTCACACGCGCCATATCCATATCTGTCTGAGGGAGTGGGAAATGGCGTCCTCTTTACTTTGTGACGTCAAAGATGTTACATCATGGGATTACGCAAGTTTGAATGATTGCACACAATCCATGACAGTAGGTGTCATCCTGTCTGAGCAATTGGCAACGACAAAGCACGCAAAATAATAACCTATCACCTTTTTTTTCGTAAATTCTGTTTGGTTATATTAAAAAATAAAAAATATTTTAAAATAAATATATTTTCTCTATTCTCTTTTATATTAAAATATTCAATTAAATATTTATGTCAAATTAAAACAAGATATTTAAATTTTGATGAAAATATTCATTATTGGGTTAACATTATGCACAAAGATAATAATCCACCATTTGAGTGTACTTTAGTTTTATGGTTTGTGTGGATTGAGGGAAAGGGAGAGAAAATGAAGGGTTTAGGTTTCAGATATTTTGATTAGTTTTTTAAGAAGAAAATAAAGGGAATAAAAAAAATTAAATAATTAGATTTAATATAAAAGTATTTATGTTTTTTCGGTTCAAAAGTGGATATAAAATATTCTTAATAATTATATAATTTAATATTGTTATTTAAAATTAATGAGAAGAAATAAATCCAAATCACTCACTTATTTTCCTTCCTTCTTTTCTCCATATGCTATTTAACATTGTTATTTAAAATAGTAAATTAAGTTAATTATTTTTTCTCTTCTTCCTTCTCATTCCTTTCTTATTTTCACTCTAACTAAATAAAATAAAAATAAATAAATTAACTTCTCATAATAAAAATAAAAATAAATAAATTAACTTCTCATAATAAAAATAAAAATGTACCACTCCTCTTTCCAATTTCTATCCCCTCCCCTTCACGAGCCAAACCAAGCCTAGTAGCAACATGAACCTCGTTGCCCATGGCATTTCCAGGGACTCAAACGTCTTTTAAGATCAGCGATGAGACTGTTTCTTTTGGTGCTTCCTTGATCCCACAAAGTTATTCTCTTCTTCTTTGTCATAGTGGATGACAGTTGTAGTATTAGCTAAAACAAATCTGTTTTTTTTCTTTTTTTTTTCAATTCTTTGGAAAGTTCTACAGTGAAATCTAGTAATTAAGAATGAAATAGACACGTAAGATGTATAAGACATATATTGTCTCTTTTAATTTTACTTCTATGTGCTTCCCCTTCCTCCCATTCTGTCCTGTTGCTATTGGGAAAAAAAAGGAAAATAATAATGAAAGGAATTAATTATTTAAGAAAAGGAAAAGATAATGGATGAATTGAAGTGTCAAAAAGATGAAAATTTGTAGTAAATCAATATCATATCTGTCTGAAAGGGAAATGGCATCCTCTTTGCGGTGTGACGTCAAAGATGTTGCGTCATCGCACCTACGTAAATTTGAATGTTGCACACAGACCTAGACACGGAAAATCAACTTGTCTGAGCAATTGGTAACAACTAGGGGCGGAAATATTGAACACGACGCGTCAACACGACACGAACACGACATGGTTATAGCGGGTTAGGGTTGAGGTTTCGCGGGTTCGGGTCGAAACAGGTCGATCCGTTTAACTTTAAACGTGTACAGGTCATAAACGGGTTCAACCTGTTTTAACCCGTTTCAACCCGTGAACCCGGTTAACTTTTTTTAATATTTATATTTAATACTTTTTGTAATACCCTACAAATTTTATTATAGAAAATTAGATAATTTAATTTTTTATATGAATTAATTGAATTAAATTTTATTATATGAATTAATTAAATTGTTTGTGTGTCTATTTTGTTTAATTATATGAGACATCTTAAAGAAAATAAATGATGTTAATGTGATTATTTGCTTGATATATAGTAAATGAATCATTCTTAATTAATTATTATTTAGTGTCTATAATAATAATATTAGTATGAGTTGGTAAGCAACGACCTTACGCAAGTCTAAAGGGGAATGTTAGACCTTTAGGAAATAACGTATGTAATATGGCTACAGGTCGAATCGAATATAGAATGAAAAGAAGCTCGTGTGGTGCATTTACTAGAGGGTAAGGTTCACTCAATATCGATTTACCAGTTCGTATACTATACTATTTTTGACATTGGGACAAAGACAATTTGAATTACACCCTACAAGGACAAGCCTTCCTTTCGTACTCGTTTTTTGCTCTCCATTTGCTCTTTAAAATTCCTGACATGCTACGAAAAAATTGTTGTTCTAAATATCTAGAGAAAATAATTTTTTGAATAATCCAATTTTATTGCAAAATTACATTTATTTAGATTTTTAAGATTAAATCTTAGGAATTTATTAAGATATCTAAATATTTAGCAGGATGGTTTGTTATTTTATTGGTTATTTATGACTTTACGGACTATTTTATTAGTTTTTAATTTTATATAATTTGATTTGATTTTTTCAAATTTTTTGTGTAATAGTGTACAGATTGGCGGGTTTAGTAGGTATTCGGGTTGACGAATTTAGTAATTATCTATTTAATTTTTGTATCTAATTGTGTCATGTCGTGTCAACCCGTTTTATAACACGAACCCGATACGAAAATAAATGGGTTGACACGACACGACATGTTTATTAATCGAGTCGTGTTCGGGTTGGCCTGTCAAGTGTAATTATCTCAAGTTGACACGACCCGCCAACTCGAACACGACACGATTGCCACCCCTAGTAACAACGAGCATGTAAAATGTAGATTACTCACATATAATCATATACACATATTATGAAAATAATACTCCCTCCGTCCCATTAAAATTAGCAGTGGTTGACTTGGTATAATATTTTATGCAAAAGTAAAAATTAGAATATAATAATAATATAATATAATATAAATAAAAAATATGTGGGTTCCATAATACTTTATGTCAAATCTAAGAATATAAATATAATATATGTGGGGTATATTGATTATTTTATAATAAATTGTATAGTAAAAACTTTCCTTTTAAAGAAAGTGTCAAATTTAATGGGACATCCTAAAATAGTAAGTAGGTCAATTTTAATAGGACGGAGGGAGTAATATTTTTTTATATAAAATTTTAATAAATATTCTTTTTGTATATTAATTACTCTTATATCTATCTTCTCTTTGTCTCCCACTTACATTATATTAAATGAAGGGTACGTGTAGTAAAATATTAGTAATTAATACATTGAAAATATAAACGAATATTTATTGTGAAACAAAATAAAATTTTTTTATGAACATTTCTTTTAAGACAAATGGAGTAACCTATTCACTGCTTTTGTAATTTTTGTTTTGTGATATTAAAAAATGAATTTTTTTTTTTAAAAAAACATATTTTTTTAATATTTTGTAAATAAGCCATAAGTTTTACTGATATATTAATTTTATTATTTTTATTAATAAATATAAGATAATAATTTATTTTAGTAAAATATTCAGTTAAATATTTATGTCAAATTAAAATAGAATTTTAAATTTTTGATGAAAAAAGTATTCATTACTGGGATAACATTATGCACAAAGATAATAGTCCAAACATTTGAGTACTTAAGTTTTATAGTTTGTTTAGATTGGGAGAAAGAGAGGAAATGAAGGGTTTATGTCTTAAGTATTTTGATTAATCTTAAAAAAAAAAGGAATTGGGAAGATAATTAAAATATTATATTTAATATAGAAGCTTCAACATCCTTTTGATTTAAAAGTGAGTATAAAATGCTTCTAATGAATATAAAATTTAGTGTTGTTATGTAAAATTAGTGGGAAAATATAAATCCAAATCACATCATTTCATTTTTTCCCCCTTCCCTTCCCTTCTCCAAATGCTAAACAACTTTTCATTTATTTTACATTAATGTCTAACTAAATATCTTAAATAATTAGTAATATCCTCCTCTAGAGACAAAGATAGGGGATGTAGGGAGCGGTTTCTTTCTTATAATTTGCTTTCAAATAGGCGCTTAGTTGAGGAGGAGTATTAGTTCTAAACCGCCTTTTCACTAAAAGAAAACAGTAGTACTTTAGAACAATTTTTTTTATTAAAAAAATGAAAAGAGGAAATTATGTTTGATTAATCATCCACCAAAAATTGACATCCTTGACCAAAATTAATAATAAAAAAAAGACTTAGTAGTGACATGAACCTCATTGCCCATGGCATTTCTAGGAACTCAGAAACATCTTTTAAGACCAGCGATGAGACTGTTTCCTTTGGTGCTCCCCAGATCCCTCAAAATTATTCTCATCTTTGTCATAGAAATGACAGTTGTAATGTTAGCTAAAAGCCTAAAACAAATCTGTCATTTTATTTTTTTCACGTCTCTAAAAAAATCTACAATAAAGTCAAGTAATTGAGAATGAAATAGACATGTGAGAAGTACATATGATTTGAAATGTTATTAAAAAATGTATGCATTTAAAGATTAATGTTATAACTTATTTATAATAAATAATAATACTATTAATATTTTAAAAATAAAATTTATTTATATTGTCCATTTAAATATCAAAATGGTCTCTAAAGTGTTCCCCCAAATAACTGCAAAACAAGTGCAACTTTTATCTTCTTTTAATGCAGTAACAGCTTTGGCATGAAGCATACGAGGACAATTATTCCATTTGTGCTTTTCTCAGGTGTAGAGGGCCCAAAATAAAGGTGCTTTTGCAGAGAAGAAAATAAAGAAGGAAAAAGCAGAAGTAAAAAAAGGAGTGCTCAAGATTTAAAGCAACTACTGTTTTAGTCCTCGGTCCTCTACTTATCCAGAGACTAGGGAGTTAGGGGTGGCGTACACCCTTAAAATTTTATAAAATTATTTTTTAAAAAAATTCTTTTAAATTTTAATTTTCACCTTTTTAATTTCTTTTTTTTAACATACAATTATCCTCTCACATAATATTTTATAAAACTTACCTGTAATTCCAAATTCTTGATTCTCTACTCATCTATTGGGTCTCCTCACTTTAATACTGATGAATAATAGTTCGATAACCAATTCGTTTGCAGAATTTTCGAACTATTTTGTAATATTATTTTTATCTGTTATTATCTTTAAACTATTTTTACAAGACAAAAATAGCGCCATTTAGACCAATTGCCCTAGTTTATTTAACATCTATTCTTGCAAATTTTACTTGGCATAAAAAAGCACCAATTATTAAGTATTAATTATAAAAATAAAAAAGAAACTATTCTATATATGGTTTTCTGAGGTAAATGAAGCAGAGAAAGAGATTCAGCTCATGTAATTTGATGATTCAAATTCCGCAGCAAGATTTGTACAATGCGTATAATTTTATACATAATAGTTACAATTTTATTAAAAATTTGTACAGAAAAATAATCATTTTGCTGAAATTTTATTGATACACATGATACATTTACAAACGTTGATTCTTTTTAACCACCGCAATAGTTGTGTTTACGGCCCCATATTCAAAATAGAGCTATTGATGAACTACTCTCTCTTTTTAAAAAAAAAAAATAATAAGACAAGAGGAGCTATACTATTTGTGGAGACTGGAGATTACCACCCTTCACCATATGATAGGGATGGAACTCCCATGGTACACGTTGAATTATTGATCCCAGCTGCTTTTTGAATTATGAAGTGCATATAAGTTTGCATATAAATAAGTGGGGGAGAAAAGAAGAAATGATCCATCAATCAAAGCGCATTTAGAGAAGGAAGAAGAATAAAACATCATGTCCCTCACCAACTTCGCAGCTTCTTTGCTGCTGCTTCTGGCATTCTGCTGTCGAACAACCGTGGAGCAAGGAAGGGCATATGGTCCTAGTCCTCGTCCTAGCCCTAGTCCTCCTCCCACTACTGCTACTGCTCCTGCTCCTGCTCCTCCTACTACTCCTGCTACTACTGCTCCTGCTCCTCCTACTCCTCTTACGCCTCCTCCTCCTCCGGCAGGGCCACTTGTTCCCAAGTACGAAGGTAATCAAGGACTTTGAAGTCTTTGTAGTTTACAATATTTTGATGTCTTACGATGCATGCAAGAAAGTTTATAATCTCTACCTTGGTGGTGTGAGCAACTGGAGTACCAACTTCTTTGCCATTAACTGTTTTTAGTTGGCACAAATATAACGGCGGTCATTCCATAGAAAGAATACAAATGAATGGTAAATTTAAGGGAATAAAGAAAAATCATAATTTACCTTGTTTATTTCGGAGGAGAATTAGGAAGAAAAATAAATGTGGAGGAAAGGCTCCAACTCATCCACAATAATATGAATTAATAGAAGGTAAATTGAATAAGACAAATTTACAAATTTACTTTCGGTTCACTCTAATCTAGCGTAAATAAATGTGCCCTTCCCCTCTTCCTACTCCTCGCCCTTCACGTCTGCAATCAAATATATCATAAAATACAGTAGCAAGGAAGCTGTTTTTCTGACTGACTGACTGCATATTTTTGGGCAACATCAATTTTCAGTGGATGCTGTCAATACTCTGCTTGCACTTTCAAGTACTTCTGGGGCTAATGCCCCTGTGAACTTTTCGGAAACTGGTTGTAGATACAGTCTACAGTTCAGTGGAGTTAGATGCTACCCCTGCGATGTTGCATATTGCAGAGTGACCTATATGTATGTTATTTCCCTCACTAAAATGTTTTCACTTCTTTAATTATCTTGATCAATATGGACTGATGAGCAGTGTTTCAACTTGTAACAATTTGTGATTTGGATTCCAGTGATTTCTCCAGTAGGAGTTTAAAAGGTCAAATACCTGCTGAAATTGGAACACTTTCTCAACTGTTGTCCCTGTAAGCATTTGCAGGCCTCTTTTTTCTTGGATTCTTAGTGATTCGACTTGTTTTACAATGCAACAAGGAATAGATAAATGTGCATTATTTCTAACCTTGGACCTTTTCTTTTTTATTTTTTTCAGAGACTTGAGTTCAAACATGCTTTACGGATCACTTCCCTCCACTTTTTCAAACTTGTCACAACTTGTAGGCCTGTAAGTAGATATATAATTAATACATTATTTTTTTGTTTTTTAATATTTCTTTCTGTTCTTTAATCACTACTCAATTTATGGTGTTTATATATATATATATATATATATATATATATATATATATAAAGTTTAAGATGAAAAGAGTTAGTAAGCAATATAAGCTATTACGATGAGATATTCTAATATAGTTTTGATCTGTACTTCGAATCTTTGTAACATTTTATGTGACATCTTCTATAACATTTCTATTATCGGGTTTTATTCTCTTTTTAATAATTTTTCTTTATTCTATTTTTTAATAGTTAAACATTGAAAAGAAAAATAATTAAAAAGAGAAAAAGACTAGTAGAAATTGTTAGAGAGGATCGCAAAGAGAATCTGAAGTGCTTCGTGTGCTTCAATGCATGCCTAGTCATAACTAAAATGGTAAGATAACTTGTTTTTTCATGGTATTGTGCTTTTTAAAATCTTTATAGAGAATATGTTACATACTTATTATTGAGTGGTTACAATTGACAGATATCTTGACCATAACAATTTAGAAGGATCTTTGCTGGTCATAAGTGAAACGAGGTCTTTGCAAACTTTGTAAGTTTTTATATGCTTTGTTTCGTCGTGTCACTTCTTAGATGTCTTCCCATAAAGAAAAAATATTTTCATGAGGTGGAAGAGAACCAAAAATATCATAAATAAATAAAAATATTAAAAATTTAATACTGATAAGCAATTTTTTCTTTAAAAAAATTGAAGTATTGTCCCCACTTATGTTCTGGATAATGGAACATCAATTGTTGAAAATTTATTTGTTAATTTTAGTAACTGAACTGTACTACTATTTTATTTTTGGATTTTTTTTCAATGTTATATAATGCGTGTTTAATTCTTTTCCACATATAGGAATTTGCATAATAATTTTTTTTCTGGGCCGATTCCACCCGAATTTGGAACCCAGCTTCCGCACCTTCAACAATTGTGAGTACGCGTAGCTCACAATAATTTTTGTACTTACTAAGAGATTCAAATTCGGTATTTTGTTACACTTTGATTTTTACTTTTCTGCTTTATTCAGGTCTATATACGATAATTTATTATCAGGAGAAATCCCAGTTCAGCTAGGGAACATATCAAGCCTTCTTCGACTGTAAGACCTTAAGAACAACTCATGGTTACTTCTTATTTCTTCTGAATTGTGTCTTGATTCTTCATCAATTTATATTTTTGTTATAGGTACTTGGACAATAATCGATTCACAGGGAAGCTTACACCATATTTGGGAAACCTCAGTTCTCTTCAAGAAATGTGAGTATGTATACAAATTAGGCAAAGTAAACGCTTGAATTAGGATTTTAAGCAAACTTTTAAAATTGTCGCCTAATATCTCTTACAATTCCCACAAAAAAGCTTGTATAATTTGTTTTCTTACGCCTTTTCAGGTATTTAAGGAACAATAATTTCTCAGGTCCAATACCTCCTGAGTTTGGGAAATTGGAAAATTTGTTGCGTCTGTAAGTGGAAGATTGCTGTATTGATTTTAAGTTAATGTTGTTGTGACAGATTCTAACCTTTACCCCGAATTTTCTTCTATAGCAATATTCAAGGGAATAACATCAGTGGACATATCCCAGAGTCCTTAGGCAATTTGCAAAGCCTAAAAGTGCTGTAAGTCTAACTGAATAACTAGCTTTATATGCTATATGTAAGTAGGGCTGCAATTGAGTTGACTAGAAGCTGAATCCTGGCATGCATGAATTCTATTTGAGATTTCTTATATAGGATCAAGTGTGAATTCAAAGTTAATTCTAACTTTAAATTTGTGCTTGAATTCGATTTGATAATACTTTGCATTTAAGGTCAAGCTATATTTTCTAATTTGAAAATTAAAATTCTTAATAATATTACTTTAATTCTTTTTGGGAAATATCAACTAAAAATATCTACTGTCATTTTCTTAATTTATAAAAAGGCTTCTAAAGTTCATGTATCTAATTGTGTTATACTATGTATTAGTGAATGCATACATGTAATCAAGCTACTGACTCCAGTCTTTTATGGCATTGCCGATTGAAGCATGAGGCTTATGTAATCTTAGTAGATGGCAAATCCCCTCCCTTCGTATTAGGAACCGTGTAGCCAGATGAAGCTTGATGCCTTCCTTCTTCTCCATCTCTCTGAACTTTCTTATTAATAAAAATTGGCTTTGGCCGTTGCTTAAAAAAAAGAAAAAACTATTGGCTCCAAGTCGCTCATATTTGACACCAAAAAAAAAAAAAAAGAGAGCAAAAGTAATACTCTAAATTGAATTTAAGTACAAAAATATCAAACTTGAATTAAACCTAAATAATTCAATAAAAGCTCTGTTGGTTGGGCATCCTCAACGCAAATGACACGTTATAAGTTTAATTACTCATGCCAGACTTATTGTTTTTCTGTAGGTGGCTCATTGGAAACAATTTTGAAGGGCCTTTACCGTCAAATATTTCAGCATTGACAAGCCTAACTGACCTGTAATTGTTGGACCAGATAAATGCATTCATTCTTAATATTTGAAGCAACATTCTTGATAATTTTACTTGCTTCACTTGGTAGTCTAGTTGTCTTATCATAATGAACTTACATGCAGTACCGCAAATAACTTACCTGCTGCAAGTCCAGGTGGTTCTTTGTTTCCAAACATGTCAAGAGCCACCAATTTAGGCACCTTGTAAGTTTTCATATGCTAAGGATGAAAATGTGCATCTCCGTAATTCATACTTTGCAGTCCTTATAATACGAATTTTGATCAATGTGTCTCAGGGAATTGTGGAATTGTTCATTGACTGATAGCATTCCAGACTACATCTGGAAGGAGTTAATATATCTTGATTACGTGTGAGATGCTTAATTACTTAAACTTAAATTTTACTATCATAATATTTTAATGCATTAAAAAAATTACCTCATACATGTATTTCCACTGTTGTTGTTATTATCCTTTCTCTACGTTTGTCTGCGTTATCTTTTTGCTGTGCTTTTACTAGCTACTAGAAAACTCAATAAAAAAGCTTCCAGTGCAAGGGAGTTAGCTCATAGTCAATGTGGAAGACCTACACTTGTGGAGATGATTTGTTGAGATTTTAATTGTGAGTTGAAAAGTCCCACACTGAAAAGTAGGCCAAGTAAGTGACAAAAGAGTAGGAAGGATTTGTAAAACTTAATATCTTTAAGGTTTTTAGGGTAAGATATTGCCATGAGTTTGTTTAGATTCCCAAGTTTTGGATGACTCAAGTGAGATATGGCATAGCTTACGAGCACGGGCGAGACAAGTTGGGTCTAAAAGTCCTGTATGCCTGATTGATCTTGAACATTATGTGTCAATTTGCGTCTAAAAGTCTTGCCTATCAAGTGTGGAGCTCTGAGCTTTACCTGCCATTTTAAACCCATGGGTCCTAATCACCTCTAGTGTCCTAGTATTTGTTTGGAGCCAATTGGAGCCCAACATCAACAAGGATTCTTGGGCCATAAAAGAAGGTGAATTTAATAGTTCAATCCCACTGATATATGTACATTCTATTTTATATGATTAGATAATTTCTTGATTGTTGTCCTTATTATATCAAAATAAATATTTTAAATTAATAATTATTACTTTCGTTTTATAATATAAGTAATTTTAGATTTATGTATAGGAACTAAGGGTCCTAAATTTCAAATAATTTTGAAATTAAACTTTTAAAAATTTTTATAATTAAGTCTTTATCTACTTTAATAATTGGAAAGAGTTGAATCATAGTTAGTAGAAAGGGAGAGATTGTAAGGAGGGGTAAAGCTAGAAAAAAAGGTATAAATTTGTGTAAAATTTTGTAAAATGATCTATATTATGAAAAAAAATTTCAAATCTAAAACGACTTATATTGTGAAACAGATATAGTAATATTTAAACCTGTACCCATATACTGCTTCATGCTTATCTTACTTTCTCACGTGCAATATTAGGCATCACATTCTCTGGTTTTAACACATACGTATCAGAAAACATGTAGAGTACCCATAGCATCTTTTTCTATTATGAAATAGTATTTTCTTTTGGAAAAAAAAAAACTCATGGTGACGGAGTTGACGTTTTTATACAAGTATGCTCTTCATATGGTTTTTATGTTATTTACATAATAACTTTAAATTTTACAGCAGAAACCAAGATATGAATGTTTGAATACTACTTTGTTCCAAGACAAAAATCTAGTCCTAACTTCTGCATTTTCTTTTTGAATTTACAGAGATTTGAGTTTCAACAATCTCACTGGAGAGATTCCAGCTGAAATATTTTCCAGTAAACAATATTATGCCCCATCATATATGTAAGTACAATTCAATTAAAATTATTTCTTGACAATCAAATCTCCTGTAATATATGCAAGTATTGTCGATTAATTTTTTTATATTTTTTTATCTCATGATAGTCTTTCTCTCTCCCTTACACACATCATAGCACATTTTTGCTAAAACTAAAATAGAATTGCTATATTTGTATTAAATCCCAATCACATGTATATTTAGATAGATCATTAATATTGTATATGTGTAAAATATACATATTTTAATTTCAACATAAATGCAGATGGTTATACATTGGAACAAGGCAATCTATAATATACTTCATTTTGGGCGCCATGATCGAAAATGTATGTAGCCTAGTTTTTGGCATTATATTTTTATTTGTGTAAAGCCTTGAAGGATGTTTTCAGATTTCTTAGAAGAAATAATCTTACTGGATCAATCCCTGGATGGATGCTAGATTCGAGTGTATCATTGTAAGTATTTGTTTTTAAGCATTTTTAATGGACTAGTGACCCTTCAATATTTATGTTTGTCGCACAGTATTATACAGTGAATATTAGAGCACGACAAGTCACTTAAAAATAATCTTATAATTACTCTGTTAGTCTTACATTATATAGGTGAGAATCACAAAACATATTTTGTTAATCTTACATTATATAGGTGAGAATATGAAACAGAAGCAGACATCTTGAACAAATGATGATCAGATATAATACTTCCCTACTAAAGTTTATGAGATACAACCCAATAGTTGAAAATTTATTTCTTAGGTTGATTTCCTATTTGATGGTTGAATATTGTGCAGGGATGTTTCTGAAAATCATTTCACCAATAGGTCAATATCAAGCAACATAACCGCAAACAAGTAAGAATCAGTTGACCAAAGTTTGCATTCCTATGTGTGGCATATAAATATATGCATCACGGGCAGAGAAGGAACTAGGGGGGGGGGTGGTATTTACTCTCTCCAAAATTTTTTAACATTCTACATTTCCCTTAAGGAAAAATTAATTTTTTTTAGAAACATCTATTAACATTTTATCTTTCTTTCCTTCTCCGAGATTTTTTCATAATAACATTATTGTCTAACTTATCTTTTTATATAGTTTGTCCTATTAACACCAGGTTGATTCTATCTCTGATCATATGCATGCTTATGATCAAGAGTTGTTTGATTATAATTTACATCTTTTTCAGGAACTTGTTCGAGTGTTGCTCAAATATAACTAATGAGTACGTTTGGGATTTATTATTTTTCTTAAATGTAACTGATGCAAGCCAGAAGATGCTATCTTCCTAATTATTTCTCTTCTTAGGTCTAAAAAATGGCAACAAGTTCATTACTACTGTGCCAATGACACACCAATATGTGAGTATTCTTGGCTATTAATTTTATGCTTTCTCCTGTAAACAATGACGACCATACATGCTTCTTTTATAATATAGCTGCAAATATGTTAATTGTAATGTGGCTTCAGCTGGAGAACTTTGCTTGACTTTTCCATGTTCATATATAAAAATTCCAAATTTTGTTTAAAAGAATTGTCATTACAGGATTGATTACATTGCTGAGTTGTTATCCTTTACAGATGATCAGTTATACATTAATTGTGGTGGGAATGAAACGTATATTAATAGAAGCCGCTATGAAACCGATATATTTCCAAATGGGACGTCAACCTTCTTCCTAAGCAGCAATGGAGCTTGGGGTTACAGTAGCATGGGACGCTATGACCCTGGCCAACAATATATTGCATTGGAAACATGCAATATTTCTGTGGAAGATGCTCCTTTATACATGACAGCGCGCCTAGCCCCGATATCCTTAAAATATTATGGATTTTGTCTAAAACCTGATAATTATACAGTAAGACTTCATTTTGCTGAAATTGGATGGGATTCGAGCAAAATTAGAGATTCTGATTCTCATCTCAAGAACAGGCGAGTTTTTGATGTGGAAATCCAGGTATTTTATTGTATCTATTCATGTAATTGAACTACTATCATCTAATGAATTGGAGATGCTAAGGGAGGTGATTATTGCAGGACCAAAAAGTACTCACAAATTTTAATATAGAGCAAGAAGCCGGAGGTGTACATAAGAGTATAACCAAGGAGTTTAATATCTCAGTGACAAATTCCAGGCTAGAGATTCACTTATACTGGACCGGCAAAGGCTCTACATTTTTTCCGACATCAACCTATGGTCCCCTAATATCAGCTATATCAGTATCTCCCGGTATACTTGTATTGATTTTACTTGCATACTTCAAGTTGCTAGCTAGAATTTTATGACTGATGTTTAGATGTTGTTCCTTGAAACAGTTCCTAAAAGGCATAGGAAAATACTCTCTCCTGGCATTATTGCTGCGATTTCAGGATCGGGGCTTCTTGTTGTGTTGGTGATCATCGGCCTATTCTGGAAGTTGGGCTGGCTTGGTAAACGACGAGATGGTAAGTAGAATCGCAGAGCTAAATTGAGACAAATAATAGCTTAAAACTTTTCTTTCTTTGGATTTCTATGACTCCATTAAACTTTGATTGCTAATATGTTGACCTTGATCGCAAGTTGTCGAGCTGTATCCTGGAGGGGTCTTCAACTTTAAGCAAATAAAGGCTGCTACTAATGATTTTGCTGATGCTAACAAGATTGGTAAAGGTGGTTTCGGAGCTGTCTACAGGGTTGGGATCACTATCAGAACATTCTTTTTCAGCATTTCATTTTCTTTATTGGATCTCATTACCCTTAGTTTACTCTGTTACACTGACATCATTGACGTGCTTATTTTGAGCTATATTTTGCCTTCTCCCAAATGGATTCAGGGTACCCTACCAAGTCCAACTGGGACTATTCAAATAGCAGTGAAACAGCTTTCAAGAAAATCAAAACAAGGAGTCCGTGAGTTTATAAATGAAATGGGTACCATTTATGCGCTGAAACATTCAAATCTTGTTATGCTAATGGGATGTTGTGCCGAAGAAGACCAACTCCTCCTTGTCTATGAGTACATGGAAAATAACTCCCTTGCGCATGCATTATTCGGTAAAAAAGATTCTCAACTGCTTTAGAACTATTTCTTTCGATTTGCAACATGTAATCTTGTTGACTTATTCCAGGCCCAGATGACATCAAAGCAAAACTAGATTGGAAAAAAAGAGTTAAAATTTGCCTTGATGTGGCAAAAGGTCTGGTATATCTTCACGACGAGTGCAAAATGAAACTTATACATGGAGATATTAAACCATCAAATATACTCCTTGATAAGGATTTCAATGCGAAGATCTCTGATTTCGGTTATGCCCGGCCTGATGAAGGGGAAGCTACTGCCGACACTACACGAGTCAAAGGAACACAGTAATGATAGTTTCTACTATATTATCGCTAATTAGAGTTTATGACTTCTTCAAATTTGTGTTTCCTGCTAAAGATAAATGGAAGGTCATCTCTCATGTTAAAAGAATGTTTGCAGGGGATACATAGCACCCGAGTGTATGAAAGCCAAGTATTCACAGAAAGCTGATGTCTACAGCTTTGGCATTTTGACACTTGAAATCATCAGTGGTCAGCAAAGCTCCACTCCCAGCGCAAGGGGTCCGACAGTGTACCTTCTAGAGAAGGTAAGAAAAATTCAAATTCTAACCTATACCATACAAAAACGATTTTTGGGGAATAACTTGTGAAAATTGGCTTGTACAGGCTTATGAATGTCTGCAGCAAACAAATCCATTAGGTCTAATCGATTCGAGCTTGGGACCTGATTTCAATGTCAAAGAAGCAAAAAAGATATTTTATTTAGCAATGCAGTGTATAAACCATGATCCTGTCCAAAGACCTACCATGTCTGAAGTTGTTAAAGTTCTTGAAGGAAAGCAAATTGTGATTGAAAATGCTTATATCCCTGTTGCTGTGGGTGATTTGATGAAGGGCAAGGCCGCTATCCCCTTTTCCCAGTCCTCCTATTCTGGAAGCACATCAGTTGAGGGAGTTTCAGATTCAACCCCGCCTTTTTCCAGCAGCAAAGAAATTGATGAGCCCAGTTTCTAAGAGCTCAAGTTTAAGCGAAAACATATACACCTATCTGTTTGTTATTGCCTCAGTACTGTCGTAAACTATATGTATATTCGTGTGAGAATTTGTATATTAAAATTAAGATTTGAATTATCTTGTGCAAACTATGCTTTATGTTTGGTTCACAAAAGAGATGAACCCTGAAAACCATGGTTCTGAAATGTCATTTACGCAGATATCGTGGGATTTGCTTCCATATCAAGTGAATTAGCCAAACTGGTTGTCATATTTGGTCGGTGCATAAAATGAAACTACTTTCGATTAAATAGTCACACAAAAATTTTATGACCTTCTTTCGGTACGGTGCTAAGGACGAAAATAAACAAAATCAAACTTTACAAAACTTCTAACGCTTGTGGAAGAAAAATGGAAAGAAGGGCCAATAATTAGAGCGTTTCTACAAGTTGAATGTAAAATGTAGATGGTTTACATTATTCTCTAATTTTTTTTTCAATAATCTTAACCCATCGAATCCAAAATTTTAGTTTCGTTATTATCCCAGACCACCAGTGCCACCCTGCCTTTTGGAGCTTTGCTAATCCCACAAAATTATTTTCTTCATTTTTATGCTTTTGTCAACAGTAGAGTTGAGAAACAGAGAAGGAAATATGCATGGTACACTTTGTTTTGAGCTTCTAGATTCAAAGAAAAATATCTGCAACTTGACCAATTGGAAAGATCTAGTATTTGGTGATGGAGCTTGATTGAACTGGAAGGACCTCCAACTTAGACGTTTTCTCGAGCTACCTCAAAAAAATTTAAGACGATTTACTGTTACTCATGAATATAGGGAAGGGAATCAAATTGCAGATCAATTAATAAACTATGCATTGACTCAAAATGGGTGATTTACTTTTTCTAACTCTTCAGAGTTACCCCCTCCTTGTATTTCCCTTTACTCTCTCAATAAAATTTCCCACCCATCGGGTGGTTAACCAAAAAAAAAAAAAAAGAGCAATTTCTTGTCAAATATACACATAAATCCTCTCCGATTAAATTTATTAGTAAAATTTGATTTTTTTTTAAAATTACATGTCATATTAAAAATTTTAGAAGAGAATTTATTCTTTTTTTTTCAATTCTACTCAATACCATCTCACTAAAACTTAGCATTGTTTGTTAGACATATTATCTTATAGATTGTTAGTTTATTTATTTATTTTTAAAAAAAACTTCATCAATTTTAAAAATTTATTAATTTGCATTTTTTTAACATGACACATAAATATAATAGAAGAGTGTGTAAAAAAAAAAAAAATTTTACTATAATTTAGTTAGTGAAAAATTCTTTCTTTAGGAATAGTAACAAAAGTGAATGTGACTGCATGAAATTTAGAAGTCGAAATTTATAATGCTTACGACGCACGTATTGATGTCATAATGTACTATCAGTGCATGCATTAACAGGAGAATTTCACCATCTTAGTTTACATCAATCCAGCATACCAATTATTTTCTTCGTCGGTTCCGGAGGTAAAGGAAGCACTCGGAAAAGCTTCTTTAAAGGGGGATAAGAGTATAGCAATTTCCTTATCGAGAGAAGGAAATTACATACATTAACATGCTATATTATATACAATAAAAATTATACAATATAACTTGTTAATCATGTATATAGTCCATTGATTCACTGCCACTTAAAAATTTTTCATTTCAAGGAAATCACAAAGTCTTTTTAGACCAGCGATAAGACCATATCCTTTGGTGCTGTCCTGGTCCCCCAATGTTATGCTCTTCATCTTTGTCACAGTAAATGACAGTTGTAATGTTAGCCAAACAAATCTGTCTCTTCCTCTCTCTCTTTTTTTTTTTTTAAACACTCCTTTGGAAAATTCTACAGTGAAGTAGAATAAAGTAGACAGGTAAGATAAAAAAATATAATTTGTTGTAAAGATTAACACAATTTATTTAAAATAAATAGTAATACTATAATTATTTATAAATAAATTTTATTTGAGTCTATTTAAATGACAAAACAAGCTCTCAAGTAACTTTTTCCTCTAAAAACTGGGAAAACAAGTGCAGCCTTAATCTTCTTTTAATGCACTAATAGGAGAATTTCCAAATTCCAACTTTGGCATAATCTTTGCTGGCATGAAGCATAAGAGAACAAGTATTCCATTTGTGGTTTTCTGAGGTAAAAAGGAAGCACTATAAAATAAAGGTACTTTTCTCAAGATGCCTTTTAAAAGTTACGAAGTGCAGGGAATGGACGATATTACAAAGAAAAGAAGAATTAACGATCCATCAACAAAGGCTTTTGGGAAGCAGATAATAACATGACTCTGAAAAGCGGAATGGAAAGGAAGCAAGAAGAAGGCAATGTCCTTTTCCAATTTCCAGAGAATGAAACAAAGAAAGAAAAAGTAAAGTGAAAAATGAGTACTGCAAACTTAAAGCAACTACCGTTTTTAGTCCTCGGTCTTCCACTTTTCCAAAGATGGCACTAGGGGCTCAGACATCTTTAAAATTTTATAAAATTATATTTTATGTCATGAATTATTGAAATCTCCATTAATTAGTGGAGGCTCCACTAATTATGGATTTATATGAATTATTAGAAGATTTTTATGGATGTCCACCATTTAGTGGAGACACCATTAATTGAGATTAGTTGAAGATGATGTATGACATGATGTATTCCACTAATTAGAGCTCTATAAATAGAGCTATTCTCTAAGCTTGTAATGCACCATCATTTTGTGAAAGAAAGATTAGAGAAAGAATTGTGAGAGAAAGAAAGAGAGAAGTTTGAAGAGAAATTCTTGTGCAAAGAATAGTTAGAATTTTCTTAGTGTGTAGTGTGTAGATTTTATTCTAACACTACCCTAATTTTATAACACGTTATCAGCACGAGTCTCTGCCGTTATTAAAGCCAGAAGACAGGTACGCATTTATTGATCTCGCTAAATTCGAATTTGTAACCCTTGATATTTCTGAAAAAAAAAATTATATGTCATACAGAAATGCATCTAAATGCTAAAAAATAATGAGATCCATATGTCATGTGGATAAAAAGAAAGATTTGACCACCTGAAGATGGTCGTACTACCCACTGCACGGTATGAATGGTTGCACTCGAAGTTGCAAGATTGTAAAACCGTGAACTCCGTGATGTATAAAACTACATCTTAGTTAAAAATTTTACGGAGAAAAAGTTACTGATGAAGTTATATTGGAGAAGACATTCTCCACTTTTCATGTTCTACAGTAACAATATTGAGAAAAAGGGTATCCAAAATTGACAACTTTAACATGAGTTATTATTGAGCAATCATGAAGCCAGATGAACTGGCTCAACAGCACTCCCAGAAGTGAATATTGTTGGCTCCAGCAGAAGCCATCGTTATAGTCGTAGTTGTGGCAGTGGCCGTGTTATGGTCATGGACACACTCGATATTTCCCTTATCACAGAGAAATACTGGCCACCTGAAGTGGAACAGAAAAGATAATAAGGGAAAAATATATTTCCATTAATAATAAGCATCACATATTTTATTCATATCATTAGTGTTCATATGAACTTGAGGATACATGCTTATAGTTGCTCTTTTGTAATTGAGCTGACAAATTTAAGATGAAGGTTTGTAATTGTTCTTTTTCAATATTTACATTAGAGGAAGACAAACAATTAGTAATTATGGACTTCGACTCCTCTTTTTCGGCATCCTCCTCCTTTTCTTTCCCCTTTGAGCCGACATCGAGACTAGCGACAGAATTAGCCGTAAAATTACTGCGAAATGAGTCTTGGGATTTTATGATCCCTTTAAGTTTATTATAATTAAATTTCTTATTATATTTGGCCTTGAAGCATGCTTGTCTCAATTTACGTGTTTGGTCCTCTAACTGCGTATTAGGACTTTCTTCCACCAACTATTTTTCACATTCCAGATATCGCAATGGCTTCTTTCAACTTCTTCTCAGCCATATGTCCTCCTTCTTCTTTATTTTGCATCTCCTGTAAATCGAAGTGATATCATCGGTTATTTACTTATAAATCTTTCATAATTTCATACTTGCAAAT
The DNA here is from genome assembly GCA_026120185.1 of Voacanga thouarsii. Lineage (NCBI taxonomy): Eukaryota > Viridiplantae > Streptophyta > Magnoliopsida > Gentianales > Apocynaceae > Voacanga > Voacanga thouarsii. The sequence goes on from JANUWF010002553.1 coordinate 48,472, forward strand.
TATAAGTATGTATGAGAGAGAACACTGAACATTCTTGATTGTGGTCTCCAAGCTCACCAATTTCTGTGAGGCCATCGACGAATTCCTAACTCCCTACATCTTTTCTTGAGACGGGTTATGCCAATATTCAGTTCTTTGGTTGCGCTCTTGATTGGTAGGTAAAAGTACTTGCGAAATTGTTTCTCTTGATAGTGTCTCGGGAGTTATTGCCCTTCTTCTCTCTCTCGCCTCTTAATCATCTTCTTCTCCCCAGGAATTTTGTACTGCAATAATATCTTGAATTTCGATATTATGCATTTCATGAGTACTTACTCAGACTTCGTTGCCAAGACCACTCATTATTTCTCCTAGAAAAAGAAAATAATATCGGTAAAGGTAATACCATTCAAAATCCATGTTTAAATGTATAATAACTCTGAAATCATATTACGAATTTGTTCAAAATCCATTAGAGAGTAGAATGGATCATACACAAGCATATCCTCATTCAAAGGAATAGCATCAAGAGAAACGATATCAAAGCGAGTCTCTTGTAGAGGCGAGATCAACTTGGTCCAAAGCGAGTATGTTCAAAACTTCCACTGATTTACATAAAAAACAAACCAAAAGAGAGTTTAATTTCATTATCAAGCATACTAAAACAAATGGAAGCCCTCAAAGGTATCTCACCGAAATTAGGAGGAAGCGGTTGGTTTGGAAAAGAAAACATATCAAAATCTTCTGCGTTCGAATTAGGCGAAACGGTTGGTTTGAAAAGGAAAATACATCAAAATCTGCTGCAGAAACCAGAGTCAAAATTTGACCATGTCTCAAATGAATTACGAGTCTCCATATCTGCTTTGTGATTTTTGTTTTTTATGTTTACTAATGACTGATGACTGAGATATATATCGATACACATATATATATATATATATATATATATCTGTATGAGGAAGAAGAAGAGGTAGATGGTAGGTAGAAGGTCGGAGGAGAAGAAAAGATAAGAGAGGAAGAGGAAAAGTCGGTACGGGAAGAGTGAAAAAAAAAGGAGATATTTTTCTTGGCATTTCCTGCTTGTCATCATTTTCTTATATTTCTTTTCTTATTCTCTTGTGAAATCATTATTCCCTAAATTAGGGGGAGAACAGAAACAGTACAAGAAAATCTTGATTGGACAACATCATTAAATTATCTTGATCCGCATACAAGCGCATGTGAACTTGACAGTTCAAAAGATAATTCATTTGCAAAGTATTGCAAATCAAATGCCAGACGCTTTTGTTGACTCTAGAAGAGTAACAAAATCACATATGCTAGCTATAAATGCTCTTATTCTAATTGAAGTTCCAACAGAACAAAAGATTTTACATATAGCTGCTGAGCCAAAAGCATGCCAGAAGCATGGCCGACCTCTTGGTTCTAAAGATAAAAATCCTCGAAAGAAGAGAGGATTAATGGTCCGAATGATCATATTAAAGTAAAGAATGATAAAGACCAAGAGAAAACTTATGACAAAGAACCAGACATAAATGAAAGTAACACTGAAATTTCTATCCATTATACCACTTCCGGTAGAAGTTGGAATCGGATAGAAACAATTATTGATCATATGTTTGCATATAATATCTCTTGATGTTATACATGATAGTGATGATCCTGAACCAATATCGATTGATGAATGTCGGCATAGAAAAGATTGGTTGCAATGGAAAGATACGATTCAATCGGAGTTAAATGCAACGACAAAACGTGAAGTCTTCGGACCTGCAGTCCGAACACCGAAGGTGTAAAACACTGTTGACTACAAATGGATATTTGTGCGAAAGCGCAATGAAAAGAGTGAAATCATTCGATATAAAGCGCGATTAGTAGCCCAAGGTTTTTCACAAAGACCAGGTATTGATTATGATGAAACTTATTCTCCTATTGTTGATGCTATTACACTCAGATATCTTATCAGTTTGGCGAGTACATGAAAAGATAGATATGCGCCTATTAGATGTTGTCACTGCTTACTTGTATGGAAATTTAGAAAATGATGTTTACATGAAAATCCCGAAGGATTTCATATGCACGAAGCATATAAACATTATCCTCGTGAAAATTACTCCATCAAGTTGCAGAAATCATTATATGGCCTGAAGCAATGCAGGCGCATGTGGTTCACACGTCTTAGTGAATATTTATTGAAAGCGGGATTTAAAAATGACCAGGTATGTCCATGTGTTTTTATTAAGAAATCTGGTTCTAAATTTGTGATATTAGCTATATATGTTGATGATATTAATCTTATTGGAACTCTCGAAGAGCTCCAAGAAACAATTGATTATTTAAAGAGAATCGAAATCAAGGATGTTTGGTAAAAGTATACTTTGCCTTGGTTTACAAATTGAATATTTGGCAAGTAGAACATTTATTCATCAATCAACATATACAACAAAAGTTCTAAAAAGATTTTACATGGACAAAGCACATCCATTGAGTATTCCAATGATCGTCCGATCATTAAATGTGGATAAAGATCCTTTCGACCTCAAGAAAATGATGAAGAACTCATTGGTCCTGAAGTACCATATCTCGAGTGCAATTGGTGCATTGATGTATCTTGCTAATAATACACGACTCGATATTGCTTTTGTTGTCAATTTATTAGCAAGATTTAGTTCTTCACCAACACGACGACATTGGAATGGAATTAAACAAGTCCTTCGATATCTCCAAGGTACAATTGATATCGGATTATTTTATTCAAATAAAATCAGTCCAACATTGATAGGTTATGCGAGATCTTTGGTTATTTATCCGATCCACATAAAGCACGTTCTCAAACGGGCTATCTATTTACATGTGGAAATACTTGCTATATCATGGCGTTCTACGAAACAATCTATAGCAGCTACTTCTTCAAATCATGCTGAAATTATAGCCATTCATGAAGCAAGTCGAGAATGTGTATGGCTAAGATCCATGATTCATTATATCCGAGAAAGTTGTGGATTATCATCAATCAAAGATATTCCAACTCCTCTTTATGAAGACAATGCAGCTTGCATAGCTCAATTACGAGGAGGATATATTAAAGGAGATCGGACAAAACATATTTCACCAAAATTCTTCTTTACTCATGAACTCCAGAAGAAATGTGAAATTGATGTGCTACAAATTCGGTCATGTGATAACCTCGCAGATATTTTCACGAAGACTTTACCGATTGCAACATTTGAGAAGTTGAGATATAAAATCGGTATGCGTCGGTTTAAAGATTTAAAGGAATCATCTCATCAGGGGGAGTAATAAACAGACATATAGAATAGTGTACTCTTTTTCCTTCACTAGATTTTTTTCCCACTGGGTTTTTATCTAGTAAGGTTTTAACGAGGCATATTCTTTATGTATGGATGGACATCCAAGGGGGAGTGTTATGAATTATTGGAATCTCCATTAATTAGTGGAGGCTCCACTAATTATGGATTTATATGAATTATTAGAAGATTTTTATGGATGTCCACCATTTAGTGGAGACACCATTAATTGAGATTAGTTGAAGATGATGTATGCCATGATGTATTCCACTAATTAGAGCTCTATAAATAGAGCTATTCTCTAAGCTTGTAATACACCATCATTTTGTGAAAGAAATATTAGTGAAAGAAAGATTAGAGAAAGAATTGTGAGAGAAAGAAAGAGAGAAGTTTGAAGAGAAATTCTTGTGCAAAGAATAGTTAGAATTTTCTTAGTGTG
>JANUWF010002554.1:0-13669 GCA_026120185.1 Voacanga thouarsii
TGTGAACACCGTTCTGATCTACGTTGAAGGGATAGATCTGAGTAAGAAATGGGGTTCCTAAAATCAATTCTTGGCTTAAATCTTTAATGATGAAGAAGGAATTTGTGAAACAAAACTGTTTATTACAGATATGAGCATTGGATAATTTATATCTGATTTTTAGTTGTTCACCAGCTGCAGAATATAATTTAGAACCTATTTTTTCTAAATATTTGGTAGGGATTAATCCTTCATAGATACAATTTTGATCTGCTCCAGAGTCCAGAAGGGCTACTAACTGAATTGAGAAATCTCCTATTTTGAGAAGAATTGGAATATACCACTTTTGAAAAGTTATCTGGGAAACAGCTGAAATATAATCTGAATTTTTTTTATTTTGTTCTATTTCTTCGTTTGATAAAGGAGTGGGATCTATTAAAGGTTTATCTAATTTTTGTTGAACTAATTTTGTATTTATCTGATTAATGTCTGTTATTCTTTGATCATTCTGTTCTTTTAATCGTTTAACTTCTTGTTTAAGTTCTTTGATTTCTAATTCTAGATCTTGTAAAGAGTTAGTAGGTTCTTTTTGTTTACCTTTAAAATTTTCAAATACTTCTTTTAAATTATAAGGTTCTACTTGAACTTTTGGATTAAGAACTAAATCTTTAACCTTTAACAGATATTCTCTTTTAACTGTTTCATCCTGAATGTGATCTAATAATTCGAAGAAAAGTTCTTTATTTGCTCTAGTAATTACATTAATTTGATTAGATGAATTATTGATCATACAGAGTTCTCCTATTGCACAAGTACATAAACCGGTGCAATCGCAAGAAGACTGTTCACTTGAATCTAATTCAGAGGAATTTTCTTGGATTTCAAATATTTCGTCAGTTTCGCTATCACTATTTTCTGTTGAAGAATCGTTTTGATCAAGAACTTGATTAATCTGTTCTAAAGTATCTTTTGATAAAGAAAGCTGATTTACTCTTTTCTTCTTTTTAGCTTTTACTTTACATTCGTCTGCTTTATGTCTTCTTTTTCCACAAAAGTAACACTTAATGGTGTTATTAAAAGATTTATCTTTTCTTTTAAATGGTTTAGAAATTCTTTCTTTCTTTTCCTTTTTAAATCTTCATTTCTTTTCTTTCTTTAGCTTTTTAGATGTTGGAGTTCTTAGTGAAAATCCGAATATTTCACAAAAATTTCCTAATTCTTTCTTAGATTTCTTATGATAGGATTCCATCTGATTTTTGAGTTTTAGATCTGTGCAGAGATCTGCACCTGCTTGATTCACGTAACTGATTAATTGACCATATGCTAGATAGTCATAGGGGATTTCATTTCCAAAATCTAATTTTAACTTTTGTCTAACCTTTTCTGCAAATAAGGGAGGTAATCCTGAAATAATTTGTTCTTTCCAGAACGCATGATGACAATCTGTTTTAAGCATGACCTTTTGTAAAAACATATCTTTATACCATCTGAAATCATGTAATTTAGGATTTCTGAACTTCTATCTGCTAGCTGTTGAGGATTTCCTACAAAATGCTGAGTTAGGGTAAACATGAAGGTGTTTAGACAATCAGGAGTTGTCTCAGATACTTGAATGGGTTGACCGTTAGCATTTGGAACTACCTTTGTTAAGACTTTGGTGGCATTTAAGATTTCTTGGTGTTGTGGTTCAGTGAGGTAGTTGTTCCACCACCTCTGAAGAACGCCAGTAAAACCAGTTGTAAGAATATGAAGGATTGATTGATCTGTATTGTTGGGATTCTTACATTTAATGGTTGTAATGACCATGGACATTTCTTGAATAACATTGAGAATACTGTGTTCAGACATACCGTCAATATTCCATTCGGTAATGTCTTCACCAGTGGAAGCTGCTTGAGTATCTAAATGACGTTCTTCAAATTGAACATCTGGAAATGATGTCCTAGGGTAATAATTCCTAGTATAAGGATTGGCAAACCGAGTGTATTTGGTTTTTGAAATTCTTTTACTTCCTCCTAATTTATTAAGCTGTTCAAGAGAAGGGTCAATGTCTATTAGAGAGACTGGTTGATGTATAGTTTGGAGATGTGTTTTAGAACTTGATTCTGGTTCATCTTTTGTCTTTAGATTGTTTAACTTTTCATTTATCTCTTTAATAAAATCTACTTCTTCTATATTCATGGTTCCTTTATTAAGCTTAATATTTTTAGGTTCGTATATTATAGGTTTAAATACTGGATTAGGGTCAACAGGCTGTTTCGGATTAAACTGTTTGAACTGTGGGGTTTCTCGTACAAAGGATTTACTGTCTAGTTGTTCTACTTTACTAGCCATAGTAACTAGCATCTGATTAGTATAATTATTCTGTTGAATTACTTTATTTAAATCTTTATTAGTTACATCACCATGTTTATCTAAGTTTTCTAATTTAAATGGAGAAGCTGTTATAACCTGATTCTCTATTGGGATTTTGATTTCTTCAGTTGGAGGAAAGACTGACTCTTTTACTTCATTTTTGGATGTATACCATTTTTTGGTAATAACATTTAATACATTCTTTTTCTGATATTTAACTAATTTATACCAATAAAAAAAAATATAAATGCTGTTTCATTCTTATTTGATCTGAATAATAATTTTGTAAGAGTCTAGCTCTTTCTGATTCGGAGACTATAGCAAAATACCATTTACGTTTTAACCCGTTACATGGTCTTTTCCATAACTTACGGAGATAATCTTTGTTTAAAACAAAATCATTTTCAGAAGTTAAAACCATTAGAGTTGAAGGCATATGCATTTCTAATTGAGTAGGACTTCCTGATTTAACACTAATGTTTTCTTCATAGTTTACTTTAGGGATTTCTCCACTAAAGTCAACATTGTTTACTTTGGGACTTTCTTCAGAAAATTCTATATTACCAAATCGTCTACTGCTAAGTGATCTGGGTAAAGAGAAGGATGAAGAAGGAACTGAAAAAGATTTTCTTCTGAATTCTAACTCTATATGTCCTGTTGAAGTTTTGTTATTTTTCCTAATGTTTTAGATTTATAATGCTTTTTAGGATTAATAATGTGATCAAAATTCCATATAGGGTTTTGTAGAACATTATCCCACTTAATCATTCGATGGACAAAAGTATTCAATCTTTCAAAATTTGTTTCTAATAAACAAGTTTCTTTAGGGTTTCCAATATGCAGTTTGGCTTTAGGATTAATTGTGGTTTTCATTACTTTATAGTAAACACGATATATTAAACCAAGAGGTTTTGATCCTAGTTCAAACTCTAAGTTCTTTGTCTGAATGTTTAAGGTTAAGGTTTTGAGAATGTGTGGATTTGTTAGATCTACGGTAAAATTTGGGTAATGGTTGAAATAAATGGGACCATTAGCTGTGTTAGATTCAAGGACTGCTAGCAAACTATTTTGAAAATCTAAATGTCTACTATCACGTAGTAGAAGGCAGATTGGGGCATCGATTCCTAATCGATAGAGCGGTTTGATAGCTACTTGAACTAATCCAATATAAAGATATCGATATTTATTCTTTTTATGTTGTTCTAAGATAACTGGATTTAGAAGCTTGGATAGTACCGTAAGGCTGATTTATGGAAACTGTTTTTTCAGTTGTTTTGATTGTATAGCTTTGAACTAAATCAAACATTCCTTTTTTCATAAATCTTATCAAAATTTTCTATTGGTAAATTCCAATTCATTAACCTAGATTCAACTTTATCTAGTTGAGACTGTTGAGTGCTGATTTCTAAATCGTTAACTGATTCTATGTCGATATCTGAGAGATTGGATGTCATGGGTGAGTAGGAGGATTACTTTCTCCCTCTCCATCTCTGCAGTAGTAGTTAATACGAATTCTATTGTTCTTTAGAATTATATCTTGATATATATTTCTTTAATTCTCCCTAGGACACACCTAAACTCTGGACATATCTGAGTCATTACTATGCTTATGGTTGGCAGCTACGGGACTACCCCCGGATCTCGGCATATCGCGCTCTCCTACCATTCTAACCTAATCCAACGATTTTGGGCTGACCAACGTACTAACTGCTCTCACAGGTGACTAACCAACCATCATAGTTTAAGGATATTTTCAAAGAAACATACAGGAAGATATAATGCTTAAGAACAAGAGAAAGTAGATTAAACTACATCATGCAAGACTTAGAGAAAGAAAGTAAAGAGACTTACTCGGTCATGATTTAATTAATCATGGATGTATTCATGATGAAGTAATTTGAGCACTTGGCTCTGATACCAATTGCAACCCAGGATAAATTGCTGGTTAAATCTGATTAATTTATTGACTTGAAAAACTATTACAAGGAGATCCTATTGATCTCGATCTATTACAAAGACTCAAAATCTGGAACAAGTACCACAAATGTCTGAGTAGAGAGATGTATTAGTGTCTTGTCTTTCGAGAGGAAGATAAGACTTGGTTTCTTCAATGAGGTGTTGTCTTATATAGGCAGCGATGGTATAACTTTCTCTGATTGAATCCTGCATTATTGTTGATAAGTCCACTTGAGTGGAAGAGGGAATCAAGTTGTCGGCCATGATAAAGAATGGCTCCAAAAGCTTCTGTAAGTGGCGGGGTCCACCACGTTCTGTTGTCAGCTGAATTATTTTACAGAAGACTAGTGTGATGTCGTGTAGTCTTTTTGATTGCTGATAAAGCTACATTATTCGCTTTTCTCTTTTTCTTTTTGAATGGAGTCTTGTCATTTATGGACTTTAACAAAGGTATGCTTGAGCAATACCAGAAGGGCAGTCCATATCTCCATTGTCATACTGGCTGAACTCTGGCTGAGACTCTGATTCACTATCTTCATCATCTACTTGTTGAAGCTGCTGCTGCAACAGTTGCAATTAAAGTTGCAACTCGGATTTGCTTATCTTTTTACCTTTGCTGGAGGAAGATTGTGCATCGGACTCTTTCTGTTCTATTTTGGGGACAGGAGTCCATCATTTGACTCTGATTTCTTTGCATAGATATTTTACATTATCAACTGTTTCGAGCTTATAGCCCCGTCCTAATACAAAGCATATTTTCTTTTCAATGTAATACTTACAAAGCTGGTTATTAAGGGTTAATCCCTGAATCTGACTTTCTATTACAAATTGATTGAACTATTGCAAGTTCTGACTAGATAGAGTGGATTTGCTTCCACCAAATGTTTTCCACCAAGCGTAGAACCATCTTGGTATAGGGTTGATAGGATCCTTACCGTACTTGATAAACCAAGTGTGGGTGAGGTCCCTGAGATACATGAAATTATACCAAGCATCGATATAATCCATGAAATTGTATGTTGGAGGTTTAAAGGGTGTTTTGAACTGAATAGGAGTGTAAATACCGGTGACCGACCAAGTGTTTAAGTCGAGGATTTTCATAATCCTACATTTGGAATATGCTATACCTTTATCGGCTCTGTTGAGATTTCTTTCGTGTTCAAATTCTATTGAACCAGTGGCAAAAAGGATGTGCTCATAATAGAGACGGGATTTTTGGGGTTCTGATATAAAAATATGGCTGGATTGTCTGTAGGCTTCAGGGTGAAATTTACTGACTAACTTTCTTTCAGGAAGGGTTGTTAACTCTCTTAGAAGAGCTAATATTAGGATAACTGTCTTGAAAAGGAATTCAAATTTCTCTTTTGAAGAAGAAAGGGTTGGTTTTTCTGGTTTAGTTGAAGTCTTTGGAACGACTGCTTCTTTGAAAGAAGTCAGAGAAGGAATGGTGTAGAAAGATAAGTCTGTTTTCTGTGTTTCTGTATTTTTTGAAGAAGCTGGTTCGAGGAGATTCATCGTGAGAGGAAACTTGCTCACTGAACTGGATGGTAAAGAAGGGAAAGAACTTAGAACTGTGAATCTATTACCTTGTGGTGGTCTGAACTTCGGAGTTTGATCCATACTTGCTTTGAGCTGGTGTAGATAACTATTTATAGATGAATGAATGAGCTCCAGACGTGAGTCGGTACTCATCACAGTGTTGCATACTGTGTTAAAAAGCTATATTCATCCTTGCAAGAACTCCCTGGTTAAGAAATCTGGTAGAGAATTGTTCTCTCCTTTGATGAATTCAATGTCAAAATCAAAACTTGAAAGTAGTGCTTGCCATCTGGCAAAAATCTGCTTAGCAACTAAGTTTTTAACATTTTTTGCTGCTTTACAGTCTATTCAAAGTAAAAAATTTTGATTGATTAAATCATCTTGAAATTTAGAAATGCATAAAACTATTGCAAGTATTTCCTTTTTAATGGTGCTATAATTCTTTTGACTTGAAAGCCAAATTCCTGAATGATATCTAACTAGCTGTTCGGAAGTAGAATTAGGTTTTCTCTGTTTTAAGATACCTCCATAACCTAAGTCTGAGGCATCTGTTTCAACTATCATAAAAGCTGTTGGATCTGGAATACCTAAACAAGGAAGTTTTTTAACAATCTGTTTAATTTTCTTAACTGTTTGAGTTTGCTCATCACTCCAAGGGATTAGGTCTTTTCTAAGACGTTTGTATAAAGGTTCACAGATGATTCTAAGATTAGGGATAAAATCTGATATATAGTTTAAGCAACCTAAAAATCCTTGGAGCTGAGTTTTATCCTTGATTTCATCGGAAAATTTGTCTGCAAATTCTATGGCTCTGCAAATGGGTTTATAGGTACCTTAGGTTAGGTCATGGCCTAAGAAACGTATTTTGGTTTGGCAAAGGCGGAGTTTAGATGTACTTACTACCAGCCCATTTTTCGTGATTATTTCACGAAAAAGACGTAAATGTTTAATATACTATTCAAAGGATTCACTAAAGATTAAAACATCATCAATATAAACTATTGTAAATGCTGTATAGGGGTTAAAAATGTCGTTCATAACCTTTTGAAATTCATTGGGTGCATTCTTTAATCCAAAAGGCATTACATTCCATTCATATTGTCCGAAAGGGACATTGAATGCTATTTTATATCTATCTTCTTCTTTAATCTGGATTTGCTAGAATCCTGATTTCATATCAAATTTACTATAAAGGACTGCTTTATAAGTTCTTTTCAACAAATCTCGTTTGTTGGGAATTGGATATCTAATCCATTTTAGAGCTTTATTTAAAGGCTTGTAATTAATAACTAATCGGGGAACGCCTCTTTCTTTTTCTGCATTATTATTGACATAAAATGCAGCACAAGACCAAGGTGATCTAGATTCTCTGATTAAGGCTTTTTGCAATAAGCTAAAGATTTCCTGTTTACAATATTCAACTAATTCCTTATTCATTTGAATTAGTTTGGCTTTGGTAGGTATCATTGATTCATCGAAATTATCAATGTACGGGAGACTGACTATATGCTTTTTCCTTTCCCAAAAGGCTGTGGGGGCCTCTAAGCAAATTTGCTGTTCGAAATCTTTTCGGATAGATTCTATCTTATCCTGAATATCTTTTAGTTGTAGCTGGCTTTGGGTTCTAGTGTATTTGATATCTTCTTTAATAAAGGCTATTTGTTGCTCACGATAACGAATCTTTCTTTTCAGAAGGTTGATATATTTTGTTAAAGGACTTTGCAAAAAGGAGAAAGTGACTGGTATGGATCCTATTTCGGTGTGAACACCGTTCTGATCTACGTTGAAGGGATAGATCTGAGTAAGAAATGGGGTTCCTAAAATCAATTCTTGGCTTAAATCTTTAATGATTAAGAAGGAATTTGTGAAACAAAACTGTTTATTGCAGATATGAGCATTGGACAATTTATATATGATTTTTAGCTATTCACCAGCTGCAGAATATAATTTAGAACCTGTTTTTTCTAAATATTTGGTAGGGATTAATCCTTCACAGATACAATTTTGATTTGCTTCGGAGTCCAGAAGGGCTACTAACTGAATTGAGAAATCTCATATTTTGAGAAGAATTGGAATATACCACTTTTGAAAAGTTATCTGGGAAACAGCTAAAATATAATCTGAATTGTTTTTATTTTGTTCTATTTCTTCGTCTGATAAAGGAGTGGTATCTATTAAAGGTTTATCTAATTTTTGTTGAACTAATTTTGTATTTATCTGATTAATGTCTGTTATTCTTTGATCATTCTATTCTTTTAACCGTTTAACTTCTTGTTTAAGTTCTTTGATTTCTAATTCTAGATCTTGTAAAGAGTTAGTAGGTTCTTTTTGTTTACCTTTAAAATTTTCAAATACTTCTTTTAAATTATAAGGTTCTACTTGAACTTTTGGATTAAGAACTAAATCTTTAACCTTTAACAGATATTCTATTTTAACTGTTTCATCCTGAATGTGATCTAATAATTCGAAGAAAAGTTCTTTATTTGCTCTAGTAATTTCATTAACTTGATTAGATGAATTATTGATCATACAGAGTTCTCCTATTGCATAAGTACATAAATCGGTGCAATCGCAAGAAGACTGTTCACTTGAATCTAATTCAGAGGAATTTTCTTGAATTTCAAATATTTCGTCAGTTTCGCTATCACTATTTTCTGTTGAAGAATCGTTTTGATCAAGAATTTGATTAATCTGTTCTAAAGTATCTTTTGATAAAGAAAGCTGAATTACTCTTTTCTTCTTTTTAGCTTTTACTTTACATTCGTCTGCTTTATGTCTTCTTTTTCCACAAAAGTAACACTTAATGGTGTTATTAAAAGATTTATCTTTTCTTTTAAATGGTTTAGAAATTCTTTCTTTCTTTTCCTTTTTAAATCTTCATTTCTTTTCTTTCTTTAGCTTTTTAGATGGTGGAGTTATTGGTGAAAATCCGAATATTTCACAAAAGTTTTCTAATTCTTTTTTAGATTTCTTATGATAGGATTCCATCTGATTTTTGAGTTTTAGATCTGTGCAGAGATCTGCACCTGCTTGATTCACGTAACTGATTAATTGACCATATGCTAGATAGTCATAGGGGATTTTATTTCCAAAATCTAATTTTAACTTTTGTCTAACCTTTTCTGCAAATAAGGGAGGTAATCCTGAAATAAATCGTTCTTTCCAGAACGCATGATGACAATCTGTTCTAAGCACGACCTTTTGTAAAAACATATCTTTATACCATCTGAAATCATGTAATTTAGGGCAGGTTAAGTTAGTTAGGATTTCTGAACTTCTATCTGCTAGCTGTTGAGGATTTCCTACAAAATGCTGAGTTAGGGTAAACATGAAGGTGTTTAGACAACCAGGAGTTGTCTCATATACTTGAGTGGATTGACCGTTAGCATTTGGAACTACCTTTGTTAAGACTTTGGTGGCATTTAAGATTTCTTGGCGTTGTGGTTCAGTGAGGTAGTTGTTCCACCACCCTTGAAGAACGCCAGTAAAACTAGTTGTAAGAATATGAAAGATTGATTGATCTGTATTGTTGGGATTCTTACATTTATGCTGTTCTAAGGTAACTGGATTTAGAAGCTGGATAGTACTGTAAGGCTGATTTATGAAAACTGTTTTTTCAGTTGTTTTGATTGTATAGCTTTGAACTAAATCAAACATTCATTTTTCATAAATCTTATCAAAATTTTCTATTGGTAAATTCCAGTTCATTAACCTAAATTTAACTTTATCTAGTTGAGTGCTGATTTCTAAATCGTTAACTAATTCTATGTCGATATCTGAGAGATTGGATGTCATGGGTGAGTAGGAGGATTACTTTCTCTCTCTCCGTCTATGCAGTAGTAGTTAATACGAATTCTATTGTTCTTTAGAATTATATCTTGATCTATGTTTCTTTAATTCTCCCTAGGACACACCTAATAGATATGGGAATGTTCTACTAGAAACAAATGATTAATTATAACAATATTGTAATAAAAAATGTGGCTTCTGAAGCTGATTCTATAATTTTAACCTGTAGTTTTGTCGGTCTTTGTGGTGGCTTGATGGCTTCACTATAACAAGTTGGAACTTACATGACATGACTATTTTTATCTTTAATGATAAATCTCTAGAAAGATATGGGAGCATTGGGCGCTATATCCTGTTTAGTGGTGGTGGAAAATTGGCTAATAAAATTTTGTTATTAGGTTGTGGTGATGTGGGCTTTGTTTCTCTCATGAGAGTTGCTGTGGTGAGGTGTATTTTCCCCGTAAAAATTCTCTTGTAAGGAAATTAGATAAAGAGTTATTAATGCCTTTAATAAATTCATGTTGAGAATCAAAATTAGATAAAATTGCTTGCCATAGCAAAAATTTGTTTAGAAACTAAAATTTTAATATCTTTTTCTAAAACTTCTTTTGTAATTTTACAATCCATTCATAATAAAATTTTCTTATTTATCAAATCATCTTGAAATTTGGTAGCACAGAAAATTATAGATAAAATTTCTTTTTTAGTAGTGCTATAATCCATTTGGCTTCCAAGCCAAATGCTTGAATGATATCAAACAAACATTTCAACAATTATTTTTTCCTTGGGATGTGGAATTCCAAGGCAAGGAAGATTTTGAACGATAATTTTGATTTGCTTAACAATTTGGGTTTATTCGGAACCCTAATGATTTGGATTTTTGCGCTATCACATTTATATTTGTATTTTTAGGAACTATTTCAGTTTTAATATCATATTTAATATTTACTATATCTAATTGAGATATTTGATTTGATAATTTTTCTATTATAGATTCAGAGGTTGAATCAAAATTATTCATTTTATTTTATTCTAATTTTATTTTTGATATATGTTCAATAAGAAATCTTTCATGATGAGGTATATTAGATAGATCTTGTTTGGGAGTGAGGTTTTAAAGTACGAAAAAAAAAGCTATTCATGTGATTTTTATTTATTATAACCTTTTGAAAGAAAATGTATGATTAGAATGCACAATAATGCAAGAGATATGTAGAAAATTTTTTATTAAAATGTATATTTCTTTATTTTTTCTTTTAAAATTTTTTTTATTTTTATATATTAAAAAGAACAGACTATTCTGATGATCCTCCAATTATTAATTTATCTAGCTTTTACCCTCCAACTAAAAAAAGCGTAAAACAATTCCTCAAACTTTCTAATCGTCTAGATCTTACCTTTCCGTCAGTTGATCAATAGTCAACTAACAATTCTGTTAATTTTTAATGACATTTTAATTTTTATATTAAAATATATTATTGTCTTATTTTTAATTCATTTTAAAATAATTTATTTTTTCTTTCTTTTCTTCTTCCCTTTTCCCCTTCTTCTTCTAGTCGACTTGCGGCTGCAATTTTACCGCTCAACTCCAAACAACAGACAAGAAGTAAGATGACCACCATCGCTCTAATTCTACATAGACTCCAAAGCCATTGACTTTATTAATTGTGGATCTTCTTTACAGGGAAAGCACATTCTGTAGGCCAGGTATTATGAAGGGAAAGAAGTGAAGTTTTCAATGAAACACATAAAAGAGGATCTCAAGAAGACTAGTGGGTTAGATAAAGCATATAAACACACAAGAGATGAAAAGATAGAAAAATAGAAAGCTTGTGTTTAGTAAGACAACAAGGAAAGGAAGAAATTAGAACATAAAAACTGTATTTTGTTCAACCCACGAGTTGAGATGCTCTGTTCCTGAATCGAGATTCAAGACAATGAGAATGGGCACAAGTGTAGAGAGATGATGACAATAAGAATTATCATAATTCCTATCTTCTAACTTCCTCCACAAATATATCAAATTCCCAATTTAAAAGTCCCATATGAGAAAGTAGAAAAATGAAACAGAGATCATAGAACTCCAAGTTTGAATCTTTAACATCAAAAGTAATTTATGGCAATCAAGAAGACTCATCTGACGCTAAATCTGTCACGATTCAAAATTCTCCATGACGTCAACAACCACAATGTTGCTATTGTCAGCACCAAATCCCCACCTTGTCATAAAAATAAAAAAAAAAAATTGGTCAACTTCTCCTTCTATGTTGCTGCTATTATTAGATTTCTCATATCCGTGGGCTTTGCCACTGAACAAGGAAATGAGAAATATGATGAGAAAAAAAACTAAAAGTTGGCCAGAAAAAATATGAGAAAAAAGTTAAAGTCTTAAAATTTAATTTGCCAATCTAACAAAAAAAAAAAAAAACTTTAATTAGCCCAGAAAATAACCTATTCAATCCATACTCAATAATCAATCTTACGCAACAAGAACTCCAAAATGACAACTCCAATTAAACTAAATCAAATAATCAACAAGAATCCCACTATTGTTTTATATGTTGAGAATTGCAGTAGTGGAATTAGAGAAGCAAGACGAGGAAGAAGAAAGGGAAAATTAGAAAAGAGGAAGAGGAAAAAAAGAAAAAAATGACCAGAAAGAAGAAGAATGAATAGTAAAATGATAATTTTACCCTTTATTTTTTAACATATGGAAGGGTTGAGTGTTGGTTAACCGATAGAAGGATAAAATCTGGACAATTGGAAAGTTCGAGAAATTTTTTTTATACTTTTTTTTAATTAGATGGCAAAAGTTGGATAAAGAAATAGTTTGAGTGTCATCAGAATAGTTTGTCCTATTAAAAATACTTCAATTGCTTTTCTCATTTTTTGAACCATCTAAATACAAGAATATAATCTATCTAAAATCATATCCTATGGTATCTTTGAAACTCAGCTCTCGATTTCAAAATATTGCTTATCAGCATGTTTATAGAAAAGATAACAAGGTAGCTGATTTTTTAGCGAACATTGGCTACACGCTACATTCTCTGATTTATGATTATTTTTTGACATATCCTGATGAAACTAGAGGCTTTTGTATTTGGATAAATGACAATTGCCTTCAATACATATCAAATTGTAATTGGAGGTCAATCTATAGGTCCTTCTCTGTTTTTTTAATTAATAGAAAGAGGTAAGTGGCATCTCATTCCTTGCCTTTACTGGGAGTTTTGGGGGGGGGGGGGGGGAGTGAGGAAGGGAGGGGGATTCCATAAGATTACTTTCGCTTTTGCCAATCAAGTAATACCTAATTAACACGAATAAAATGGTAAAAAAAGATTTATTTATTTTGTTTTAATATAAGTGCCGTTAAGTCATTAACACATGAGTTCCCCTACTAATCTCTTTAATTAACAAAATGACAAAAAAATATTTATTTATTTGATAAAAATATAAAGATAAAAAGAAACATTCGAACTCCATTTGTAATAGTCTATTTAATTGCATTTAATAAAGCCACTACATTCTATTAATTAATTGTGTTTAATTCGAATAGATATCCAATTGCCACTATTATTTAGATGTAACTTAATTGAAGGACATGATTAAAATTATGAAAATAGAGTAGGGATGATAGTGAAGTGAGTATGCAACACCTTTTTGGAGGACCTTGGGGTTAGTGGATGGAGGGGCAATTTCCATAAGAGGTAGGATGGGGGGGGGGGGTTAAGATTACTAGTGAGTTTAAGTAGGTCCAAACCCAGTTCAATAAATCCGATTTAATTTGTGTTGAGTTTTAAGAGATCTCGAATTGTCGAGTCTAAGTCTAAAAGATAGGCTTAAACTTTATTTAGATTGAGCTTGGGCTTGAGCAAGCTCAGCCAGCTATAAGTCTGGCCAGTTTTAATAATTATTTATTATTTATATTTATTTTTTAAGAAAAGTTTATTACATTTATTATTTGTAAATGTCTCATATAAATGTTCTACTTTTCCTTTAATTCACTCCAAAATGATAACATGATATCAAGAATTTTTTATTTTTGTTA
>JANUWF010002555.1:0-30414 GCA_026120185.1 Voacanga thouarsii
CGACACGATTGCCACCCCTACTTCGATGCTTCTTGGTTCGAAGAAGGACGCCTGAGTCCCGAGAATGAACCGGATTTTTGCTCTCGGGTAGCATGGAACCAGATTCCCCGATTGCCGAGCATAAAGTGCAACTGGATTCCCCCCTCAGCCCATGCCTAAAAACCAGATAGTTGGTCGGGAGCCAATCATGGAAGACAAACCAGAGGGTCAAGGATGCCCGTGGTGGCCCCCTGAATTTCCACGCTCTGCTCCATGAATTCTTTCCTGCTGCTCGATTCTCATCACACAAAGTGTCCTTCTAATCAAAATGAGTAATTAAGACAAAATGGAATGAAATTTTCAGAAATAATTGGACTCAAAACCTTTGTGGTCACTCCAAGTGATTATTGTGAAGGGCTCAGAATATGACATTCATAGAATGACTGCATACTAATAGCTAGATTTGATAACCGGACCTAGAGGCTAGAAGGAAGCCAAGTTGTGTCACATAGAAACGTCCGAAGGACTGAGCTTTAGATTCCGTAAGAATTGTTCCTAACTATGTATTACTTCTTCTGTCCCATAATAGAAGTCATTAGAGATTATTTTTACTATTCCAAATTATAAATTATTGAAAACTTTTCAATGAGGTTTTAAAGTTATTTTTATATTTTTATCCTTATTTATTATTCTCTTTTACTTTCTTTCTCTCGCATCTCTTCTTTTGTTTTCAAAATATTTAAATATGGGTGTTTTAGAAAGAAAAAAAATATAAAATCACCTTATTTTTAGGAATCTTAATATGTGTAAAATGAAATCAAACAACTTATATTATGAGACGGATGGATTAATTACTTACACAAGGATGACCCAATTCGAAGTCTGGACCATCACTATTTACACCCTCAAATGTGAAATAAAGATTTTTCATAAGAATGAACAAAGTAATTCAATTTTTTCATTAAAAAAGTCATATTCTCATACATCTTTCTCTCTCTACCCTTCACTTTCTCTAACTTCTCTATAAAACATCTCCTTCTTGCATCTTCTCCTTCCTCTAGCTAGATTAAGCTGCGACAACTTGATAGGAGCTTTGACTTTGGACGGATGTATAACTCGTATTTTGCATACAAATTACGATGATTTTTTCTTTCAAATATATATGATATAGTAACAGGATTTATTATTAATTTTTTTTAAAAATCAGCTTCCAATCTCTCTTCTTCTTGAAGAGGATTGCTACCTGGTTTCTCTTTAACATTTTACTTCTTTTTCAAACAATTTTTTAATTCATTAATATACCTATAATTTTTTTAAGTCACTATTTTATTTATAACCATGTAATTCTAAGCCCTTCTTGCCAATATATCTTCTGTATTGTACATAGGGTCTTGGAGGTTTGGTATCTTGTATAATTTTTACTATTCTTATTTTTTAAATATTTATCTTTCTCAATTTTCTTTCCTTTTTGCATGGGAAGACAAATATGATGACTACTCCGACTGTAATGGCCTTGGCCAATTTTCTTTTAGTGAAAGTCTCTTATTTAGTGCTAAAAAAAAAAAAAACAAGCATATTATCCCTTTTTAGAAATTAGAAAACTATTTAGTGTGCTAATTTAGTAATAAATAGAATAAAGGTACAACAACAAAGATAATAAATAAATTCTAAAGCAATTTATATTAAAAAAAAATGTAAAGTAACAATTATTTAAAATTTCCCAAAAGCACTAGACAATTATCGATGAATAATGATTTTATTTTGTGGTACTACAATTTAGTTATCTCAAATTTTTATATGAATGAGATGTAACATAAGTTTTTTTTTATTCAATAATTCCTGTGGATTTTTTCAATAGTAATAATCTCGTGATATATAAATTACCTTTTGAATGTGCACAAAGTAAGAAAACAAGAACTGTGCATACTATTTAGAACAAAAGAAATAAGTTTTGTCTGACAAAAATTTAAACATTATTGACCATTAGGAGAAATATGCATTGGGGAGGAAGTATTTGTGTTCTTTTAAATGTATATACTAAAAGTGAAGAGAGGATAAAAACGTCATAATATATTATTTCAATAATTTTTAATTTCTTTTTTCTTCAAGTATTTTAAAAACTAATGGTTTAAATTTTAGAGCTTTGTAATAAATGAATAAGATTTTATCAAGCACATTATATTAGTCTTTGTATGGTTCAGATTCATTTGGTTGTCATGGTTAGTTTAGTCATTTTATAATATTTTTTATTTTTTTTCTTCCTCTTAGTTTGAATTTTAACGGTTTAGCTATAGGTTTGTGTGGCTCTGATTTCCCATGGTGAAAATTCCTATCCCATCCCCAGCCCACCCTAGGTCTCTCACCCTACCTCTTCCAAAGTTTTTTAACTCCCCTTCCCTTTTCCTCTGGCTTTGTCCTCCATCGAGACTTCCCTTTCAACTGCATATTCCATGTTGCCAAACCTCTGTCTGCTAATCTCCTTAAATGTTCTTCTCGCAACTCATCTTCATCTTCTTTGTTTTCCTGCGATCTTCTTATTCTCGTCCTTCCCTCTTTTCCCCTGTCGATTGAAGTTTTAATTTTTTTGCTAAAACAGAAGCCCGGAGTTCTTGAAGTTTCGATTTTTCTCTTAAAAAATAGAGTCGCCACTAGATCTGCCAAAGTTTCTGCATCTTGCTATTTATTTATTTCGCCAAGTCCTCATATCTACAGGAATTAAGGTGTACAGAAAGTCTAATTATTTGTGTTGCAGCTCTTTAGTTTCTTTTTGTGATGTTTATATGTGTTCAAGTTCTCTTGCTCACTAATTTTTTGTTCTCCATGTCTATACTCGGCTCTGAGCAGGGACTTACAGTTTCAGTCTTGAGAGCCGAAGGTTGAGGGTGATGATGGATTGGTGGTTACTGGGTTTGGGTTTCATGATGTGGTGATTGAGTCTCTGCTTCATTCTGTTCATTTGGTCGACCTTTCGCCGGCTCAGGTCGGGGATGTTTTTCTTGCTTATAAAAAGAGAATTGATCAGTTTCACAATAATCATTCCATTAAATATGTTCAGGTTTGTTTTTTTGGTGGCTTTTTGTGTGGAAGTTTTTTGTGTTTGTGTCTTTCTTTTGCCTTTAGTGTGTTTGCTTGAACATTGTTGTTGGTTGACGATGAGTTTTATCCCATCTATTGAGTTGAGTCTTCCTTTTTCTTCCTTTCTTTCTATGTTCTCTCTCTCTCTATGTTATCTACTTTCTCTCTCTTTACTTTGTTCACAAACAAAGAAGTAAAGTAAATCAGAAATTAGGGCTAAGGTTTGTTTGGGTTTTCCCTCAAATAACTCAAAAGGGCCACTCTTGCTCCAAATCAGTTGGGGGGAGAGAGTCAAAGCTTAAGGTTTTTGGTATTTGGTTGGGTTTCTTGAGGACCCTTCTGGAGTTTCAGTAATGGGTCGTCATTTTTCTGTCATAAAATGGTACCATTTGAAGCTGTTGATTCTCATCTCGGTCTACTTCTTAGCTTAGAGCTATGCAGTTTGGACTGTTGATTTGGATAAATCAGCTTTGTTGGAGTTCAAGGTGTCACTTTTGGACCATGAGGTGTGCTCTCCAGCTAGGATTTAAACACCTGCTCAAATTACTACTCGTGGCGTGGAATCGGCTACGACGCCAATTCTCGCGTGGTTGCTCTGAATATCATCGGAGGAGGTAATTCACCTTCTCTCTCTTGTGCTAGAATTTCTCAATTTCCATTGTACGGCTTCGGGATTAGAAGGGCTTGTTTGAATAGTAAAGCTACAATTTTTGGTAAATTGTCTCATGCTGTTGCGAAACTCACTGAGCTTCGGGTTCTGTCACTACCTTTTAATGAACTCAGTGGTGAAATTCCTGTGGAAATTTGGGGAATGGAGAGGTTAGAACTCAGCGGAAATTGGTCTGCTTAATCAGCTTGAAGTTTTGGATTTGTCAAGGAACAGGTTGTTATAGTGTGCTTTGGTCTGAGTTCGCATTGCCTTTGTGAGCACCAAAAAAACGGAATCTTTAAACAAAAATGTTGTAATTTAAGCACCTAAAATGTTTTTCTTGGTTAATAGCCTGTTTAAGCTAAATTATCATGGAATGGGGTTATGTTTTTTCTGTTGGATTCTATTGTGTTTTGGTTTGGGCTTGTAGAGAATTTCCTAAAGGAAGGTGTTTTGGTTTTGAATGACAAAGGGCCTGTGCATTTGAGATGCAACACATTTTAATTGCTATAGTTTGCATAATTTTTTTGCAACTAACTATTCGCTACTTTTTTTTGGGGTAATGAGAGTTGTACTTTAAATCAGTGATTAGTGAAGTGTATGGAGAATGAGTTGAATTGCTCCATTCATATTCTATAATACTCATAGATAAGCATCCTTTTTGTAATTGATTTCCAGTATTTTGTGTCGAATATAGAATATGAGCCTAATATGACCATCATTTAGAACAATCATGTACACCTAGAATAGCATAACCTAACATGATGGTGTAGATAAAATCGGGTTATCTAGTGTAGAATAGCCACTGTGGTGTTTTCTATGTTTCTGATTGTAATTTTCGTTTAAATTGAATTCATAATGTTTTTATGTTGTGAATCTTTTTGAACAGTTTTCAGTTTTTGTAATTGAAAATTTAAATTTAAATTCAATTTGAAGATTTTTTAATCTAAGTCAAATGGAATATAATACTGTGTATATAAATTTATTCTATTGATGATGATTTTGAAAATATTTTTAAATATTGAGAACTTAAATTTGTAAAACATTTGAAAATTTTAACGCATTTACTAATTTTTAAAATTTTGTTAGAGAGTGTGTAAGTGTTAACTTTACAAATGCAAAACACTTGAAAATTTTAAGAATATTCAGAAAATCAATAAAATTTTTTCCTCCCTAACTCAATTGTATTGGAAGATAAAGCAACACCGGTTACAGTCTCTTGAAAAGGCTATGGTAATTTATTGGCTCTACTTTACTCCTTGCTTCTCCTTATCTTCCTTGATAGGTTAGCTAATGGCTTATCAATAGAAAATAAGATTTAATATTTTCTATCTTAATAATGTCACATTCTTCTATAGAGGTCCTTTTATGATTCCACTCATTCTCTAATAATATGTTTACCAATCAATATATATATATATATATATATATATATATATATTGTTGGAATAAATAACAAAAATAATTATTTAAAGTTCGATATTTAATAGAGATAAATCATTTTAAAGTTTTTAAAAATGTCATTGGATTTTTGCTATGCATATTTTCCTGGTCTTCCTCTCTCTCTCTCTCTCTCCCACAACACACACTCTCTCACACAGAGGGTACTTATAGTTCTAAAATGCTTTATCATTGTTCAAATTCTATAGAGTTTTTGTGAGATCTTTACTTCATAAGCTTTTAAATTTTTTATGGGTGAAATATTTAATGTTTTATAATATAAAAACATAAATATAAGATATTATATTTTCAAGTATAATATACTCATATGCTAAAGAAGCCAAACAATAACAATAATGTATGACTAGAAGCTACCCACTACACCTATATAATGTATTTTAGCTAAAGCCATAGATATAAGATATTATATAATGTTGTCACAAAAATCCTTGATAGTCCATTGAGTGCCATATGTTTCTTGATTCCATTGTTGCTGTCCATTGTATTTCTTTCTCATATTTTGGTATATTTAATGTATTTATTATAATATTATACATAAACATACCATATTGGATGTATTTTCATTAGCTTTCCCAAAGGGTCTTTATCCTGAAGAAATATCATACATGTATATAAAGGCAATTTGCTGTCATTTCAAAGTGGGGGGTTCTACCAAAGCCCATTGGGGCTAACACCTTACTGAGCTTACTTGCTGAACCCTTGAATAGCCAACAGAAACTCTACTTTCTACAGTGGATCATGAAGTTTCAAAGAATTTGAGAGAGTTTCAGGACTGGGCACTTGGCTGAGTATTTGCTATTAGTTTTTCGCTATTATGAATTATGTTATGGCTAATTCTGTTCATTAATTTGCATGTTCATCTAATTGTTATCAACCAGACTGAATACTACTCTTGTGATGCAACATATCGGAAGTGGGTAAAAATTGAACTCGAGAATGCTGAGGTTCCCCACTGTGAACTTCATCAGAAGAGAAGGAAAAGGCAGCTGCAACAGCCAGAGAAACATTAACTTCATCAATGCTGTGGTTGCAAAGTTAGTTAATATTTCATTGCCTTTGTTTAATGTCATTTTCCTTTTTAAAGTTTTAAGTAATGTGCTATACAAATTTCCTTTCTATGTTGTATCCTTAGTGACTAATGTTGGGGTTTGTGTACACAATGGTTGTATACATGTAGTGGTTTGCAAATCCAATGACAAAGTTTATGGTGACAAAGTCAACTTCTCTTCTTTTACATTTGGTACATTTGTATTGACATTTTTTATCAGTCAAAGAACAAAGATATATCTCAAACGTAAAACATGCCAAGTTTTGAATTTTCTATTTTATCATGCTTTCTTTAGTATAATAGGAAGCAATATTAAATTTTTTGGTTTCTTGGATGCTTCCTTTAGAAAACTCCTTGCAATTTGCATTCTTGTAGTTTTCAATAATCCGCTGATTAGTTTATAATTGAGTTATTTATTTGCTCAATTTTAGAATTCCTAAATTTGTCTCTTTATCGTTATTGCACCTCCTCATACCTGCAACATAACAAGTTTGTATCTTGATAACTTGCGATTTTTGCAGAAGGCCAGTTTCAAGGAATTTTAAAAGAAATATCTCCTAGTATAAGCAAATATTGGTGGTAGAGATACTATCTATTTTCTAGATTCAATGATGGAATATAAATGGATGTTTTTCTGATGAGTTCAAATAGTTTCAGTCATAAATTTGATATGGCAGTTTCATTCTTTTAACAATGAACATCAGCAACAAATATATTATGACAGATTGTCACATATGCATTCATTAATTTGTTTAATCCACTTAGATTCGTTTTCCTATATTGGTTTTCCTTTCTAAATTTTCAATTTATTTATGTGGTGTAATCTTAGGTGGAGTCTGGTTTATTGGCTTAGCCATTGTGTGATGCAACAAGACACAGTGACAGCAACTAAGCTATAGAAGGAAGAGCTGACCTTAGTTTTTAATAGCATGATTTTTGAATGATTACCAATTTGGTTCAATATTTTTTTTGAGTACTCTTTTTTCATTATTACTCAATTTGTGAGTTGGCTTTTTTAGTCAAGAGCTGACCTTTAAACGTTCATGGATTGAAAGAACTGAAGGGGAGTTCTATTCCCTCTTATTTTCCATTCCCGTCTATTACTCTCCTTCTAAAAATCAAGGCAGTACAAAGATTAGTAAGTAAATTTGTTGTAAATTTGAAGAATATAATATGACAATTAATAGTTATAGAGAAAACACAAGTATTTTTGCTATGGAGCACATACAAGGGGTAATTGCTTGGTTTAATTAAATAGCCAATGTTCTCAGCATTCCTTCGTTGTAATTTCCTTACTAGCTTCATAGAATCATAGCGCAATGCATTTATTGAACTTCTAATCCCTCGTCCCTCCTTCCCAACCATTTAATATTAAAACAACTAACAAAATGAAAATATTAAATTTAGTATATTAAATAAATATAGTATACTAAATTTTCCTTTTAATTTAGCATATTAAATTTTTAGTCATTTCTAAGCTTGTTTTCTTGTCTTTTACCCATACACCAACCATTTTTCCCCCACCTTTTAATATTCCCATCAGCGTGGTCATTTTATTATACTGATTTGCAACTAAAATTGTCTTTAGGTGCTTGTAGATGGCTTTCTTGATCCAGAGACCACTATGGTTCATATATTCTAATCTCCAATGCACTATGCTAGCACGACTGATATGAAGTGGCATGCCAAAGCTCGTACTAATGTTGGTGCAAACTTTTACATTGTGGGTTGAGACCCTGCTAGCATGAATCATCCACTAGAGAAAAGAGATCTGTATAACTCTGACCATGCGAGGAAGGTTCTCAACATGGCTCCAGGAGTGGAACGGTTAAACATTTTGCCTTTCAAGGTACTAAATAATCCTATCATGAATCAACTTTATGTCCTTGTTCTTTCTAGTTTAAATGGTTGAAAATTAAAACTTTAACAATAGTGACAAGATATTTGAAAATTGATTGGTCAACTTTCCACTAGGTCACTATATATGACAAAACTCAAAGGAAAATAGCATTCTTTTATCCATCAAGGGTATAAGATTTTATTTTCATATCAGGCACTGAGATATTCATACTTAAAATTATTTTATTATACACTTTATTTTTTATATAACCTAACCTAAAATGGCTTGAGAAAAGAAACAAAAAAACATTGGCAATGAAATATTGGCAGGAGAAAAAAAAGGAAAAGAGGAAAACTGGGAAAGTAAAGCAGCAGAACAAAATAATTGCTGCTTAAGTAAAGTGGAATGGATTTCTACCCCAAATTCTTTTCAAGACTATTTGGTGGTTTTCAGTTTATATCATTCTTCTACTATTTCTGATAGTTCCCTGTTAGTATTACCCTATTAGTATTATGTTTTTCCTTATTAGTATTTTGATTATTCTTAAAAAAAAAGGCAAAAATTATTGTAGTATAACTATTAGTATTGTTATTATTATATATTAACTATATTAATAACTTATGGGCAATAATACAAAAAAACAGCCATAATAAATAGTTATAATACCATATTAATGAACAACCTCTTAAAGTTCCAATAACAACTTTGTTATAAATTATAGTAAAAACACTGATCATGGCACTAGTTTTTTGTTGTGATGATTCATAATAAATCATAATAAATATAAATACAAATCACATGAATGATAAATTACAGTTACAATAATAATAAATGGCAGTTACCAAAATATGAATATCAATAATTATTTTCATATGGATACTTATTTGTGGTTAGATTCATATATAAAATTGCCTTTGACAAAATACACAGATTGCATGGACATTGCATGATATCTGCTCCAAACAAATAGGTATCTTTCTTGGTTGATCATACTATTCTACTGAATGATTTTCCTATGTCTTTGTTGTCCTTGTTGTCTTGCATGATCTGTTTAGTTTTTCCCTGCCGCTCATTTCTTTTTCTGTTATGCTATAGTAGTAATTTCAGCTATGTATTTGATTCTGCATTGAACCTTCCACTACCCTCTCTCTCTCTCTCTCTCTCTCTCTCTCTCTTGAAAAAATAATGTTTAACAGTTCACATAAGAACTGCCTAACCTTACCATGCTGGATGAAGTGGACATTCATATGATTCTATATTTCAGATTCCATAAAAGCATAAAACCCCAGAGTAGAACCCTTGATTGCAACCAGCAGAAAACTCCACCGACCATTTATCTTCCGTTAACGATCCTAAAAAATAAAGAATTGATTTGGTCTTCCTACTACATAATCACTAATTGCAGATTTTGTGTTGTTTGTCTATTTATTCTATTATTATTATTCATTTTTTCTTTTTTAAATGGGGAGAATTTTTTGATCATCACCCTGCTCCTTTATTATCAACATCTTTTAAGAAACTAGAAAGCAAAATAGCAATAAGATTAGACAATCTGCATTATAGCATCCAAGATATTTAAGGTGAATTACCTCATAACGAGGACATCTTTTGCATTTCCTTGTATCTCTAATCTTTTCAACCCGGCTACTAATTTTTTTTTTTTTTGGGTTCATGAGATCAGAAGAATGTTGTGCTGTAGAATACTAATTTCGGCTATGCCAGATTGCAATGAAATTAAGGAAATCCAACTGTTATTGTGAAGTGATTATGTATATAGTGAAGTTTAAGAACTCAGTGAGGATTTTGCATATTCTTTTCCTTCTCTATTTTTCCCCCCAAACTATTTTGGTAGCTACTTGTATCATTTCTGAGATAAATGATTTCTACATCTTCACAAGTTTATCACATATTAGCTAATTCAAAATGCTCACAATTTAGAAACAATGTCAGTTTTCAAGATCTTGCAATCTTCATGGGAATTTGGATGGTCAAATTACTTGGATAATGTTACTTTATAGTATTTTGAATTTGACATGATGGTTTGAATAGACTTAGGCAATGAGAAGGAAATGAGTGTTTTGAAGAAGATATTGCATCAGCCAAACACCATAGGTGAGTTCTGCATATTGTAGGCTTTTCTGTCCCCACCTGACATAATTTCATATAGTATCTAGTCGTTTGTCAAGAACTTTTATAAAAATTTTGCTTCCCGCCTTGTATTATATCAACCATAGAGAAAAATATTAGTAGAAGGATTGAGATTCTTGTAGCCTAATTCATATGTTAGGTTTCAGTCAACTAAACTAGCATGGAATTTTCCTCTATATGAGTCTGAAATTCACAGTGATGAATTATGTTGTGTGCTAGATCTTACCTCAAGTTCAGAATCTTTTTTATTTCTCCATTGGTTGATTGATGCCCTTTGTTTCTTTGTTCTATGATCATTTACTAACCCACGCTTGTTAATGTGCATAGGACAGTTAGAATGTATTGAATTGCTCATACGAACACACTGGGGCACCCACCTATCCTAATACATCCAGTATACATACCTTTTTCAGACTCAGAGCCTGAACCTGAACTACCAATGGATGAGAATAGTGATGATGAAGTACAAATTATAGAACCACCTCTCCTCCCACCTATGGAAGTCATAAACTTAGTTTCTGATAGTGAAGATGATGTGAAAATCATACAAGATGCTCCAAACCCACTTGTCTAAGACATTGGCCTATCTACACATAGTGATGACCTAGGAGAATTAGATTATAAATCTCCACCAAGGTATTTTGAAGTTGGACAAGATTCCAGGAGACCTGGGAAGGAGCCTATGAGTTGGGGATTTGTTGACGAGAAATGGATAGATTTCACTAAGAACAATGGAGGTGGTTGTACGAACCCAATCTTGAGGATTCCGATGAAGAGTAGAAGCTTATAGCTTCTGGGACACTTGGAGGTCTTTGTTATAACTTATAACTAAATGCCTTGTTATTCATTTACTTGAACACATTGTCTTCTAAAATAAGAAAATCCATGTGATGTTCCTCTCTTTTGTAAAAGCATTTTCCATTTAATGCATAAGTTATTTTTCTTTCATATAACTATTGTTCTAATGGCTTCCTTTAGTTTTTTTTGTATTTGATAAATCTCATGCGTTAAAAAAAAAACTTCAAAAATCGAAGCAAAGAATAAAAATTAACAACAAAAAAAGATTTGGATTATGTAAACATTATTATACCTTTCTGTTACATAAGAATGAGATTTTACACCCCAAAAAAAAAAAAAAAAAAAAACGCATAGGAGAACAGTTCCAATTTATAATAAATAATATCTATATCTGTTTTTTAAAGTTTTTAAAGTGGGTCAAAATTGGGTGAAATCAAATATTCTAATGGTATATGTATATGTTCAATCTGTACATTTTGTAGGAGTGATTTTCAATTCTACAAGATCAACTTACAAGACTGTCGTCGAAGCCAAGTGAGTTTCTTGAGCCTACCTAATTCATCTAAATGTCTTGCTGCCTCAAATAGGTACTATCAATGGCAATTTCTTCACTATTTATTTTACATAAATGGTCTAATCATTTCTAAATTATCTAGATACACATTGTATCTTTACATTTCTTTTGAATGGTATGAACAACTATTCTTATACTTTCTCCTACTCAATAGTTGTTATATTACTATGCATACCAATAGTTATAATTGTTATATCTCAAATCTAGAGTACATTGGATAAGGAAAATTCTTTTAAATCGGGTGAAGCAAGTAACCCATTGCACTGATAGAGTCAATTCCCCTGTACAGTGGATGAAGAAAAAGTAAAATATTAGAATATGTTTACATTTCTTTGGAATACTATGCTTACTAATAGTTATGTTATTACTTTATCCTAATGATAGTTGTTACTCTAATACTCTTTGATAAACCTTAGAGGGGGGGAGGGGGGGTGAAAAAGGTTTATGGCAAACAAATAAAATTTTTTAAAATAATTCTTTGATGTCTTTTTGATAAATCCCGAACAAGGTGAGAGTTCAAAAATGAAAATTTGTGTGCTGCTGAAGAACTTTCAATACTTTACTAAATGCTAAAAATAAGATTTATAGGTAACATGGGTAGATAAAGCAACAATAACAGTTTTACCCAACTGCATAAAAGTCTTTGATTAAAACAATGAATGCAAAGAGGAGTGTAATGTTTTTGTCCACAAAGACAGATTGCTTCGCAGCTGATGGAGTGCAAACAAGAATCTCTTAAAGCACAACTAAATGGCAAGAAGATGGTTGTTTTAAAGATGGGAAGTTGAGGCAGTAAATACAGACTTGTTGTAGAATATAAAGGTCTTTAAAACTAATCAACAAATGCAAAGATTGAGATAAAATTCTTTGATCTAAGAACCAGTAAAAATGCAGTAGTGAAATGCGAATGAAATGCAAAAAAGAAGACACAAGGATTTATAGTGGTTCGATCTTCAACCGATCTACATCTACTATCTTAAGTACCCACTTAAGGATTTCAACACAAGCACTAAAAATTTTTCCCCAAATTAATAGTAATAGGCAACACTAATATTACATAAGAGGATCACCAACTTGGTTTTCTATCGAACCTTTTCAAACACACAATCAAGGTTCACCGCAATCGGGTTTTACACCACAACCTTAATACATTCACCAAACAAGGTTCACCATAACTAGGTTTTATATCATAACCTTGATACTAGATAGAATGAAGAAAAACTTACAGAAATAGCTCACAAGTTTGAGTAGATATGAACAGATAAGCTCCAACAGCCTTTTACCTTTTGAATAATTCAATTTCACATTTGAAGCACAATGAAAATGAAGATTTTTATTTTCTAAAGTGTAAGAGTGTTTCTGATAAAGATAGAACAAAAATCTTGTAGAAAATCGGGTTTAAATGACTTTTATAGAAATGAAAAGTAGGACAGCAACGGCTAGTTAGCGGCTAGTTTCATGCTGTCAGATT
This sequence comes from Voacanga thouarsii, assembly GCA_026120185.1. NCBI lineage: Eukaryota > Viridiplantae > Streptophyta > Magnoliopsida > Gentianales > Apocynaceae > Voacanga > Voacanga thouarsii. Next base: position 13,044 of record JANUWF010002555.1, read on the forward strand.
TTTCAGAGTTTTAGACTCAAGTTTTGGACGATGAAGCATCTAAAAGGTAAGTCTAAAATGGCACTTTTTCAGGCAGAATCGATTTGACACTGTTCACAGAATTTTGGACGAATCTTTTGGATGTAGAGTCATCCAAACCACTTAATTCAAAATTCTGAGATATAAAACTTTGAAATCTTTTTATTTGTGTGCTTCAATGTAGAATTAAACTGAATCATAAGGTAAGGATGGCATAGAAATTTACATAATATACTTTAACAAACGATTCCAAGTCTATGATTATTTTCAAGGGCTTCTTGGTATGCAATCTCTTAAACTTGTCTTATACTTTGTCACCTATTCTTGGATTCCATTGCTCAAGAGTTGCTTAGTAATCTCGTTTGTATGTTTTGGAAGAATTGAGATTGAACATGTCCTATAACATGTAGATCACACAAGTTTGTCCTCATCAATGTTTGTCATAAGTCAAAATATTGGAGAACGTCCTTAGGGCTAACACTCTTTATTCTATTGCATGTAAATAGTTATTATCTTTAAAACACTCATTTTCATTAGAAAACACATAATATACATATAAGTTATCGAAATAGAGAACATATCATGAATGAGAATTAACCCAAATCCAAAGATAAAGAAGAAGATGAAATGAGGGAAAAAGTGTTGCAATAAAGATATGAAGCTTATCGTCAGCACTTGTAGCAGAAAAAGAACAGATATTGCTACGAAGACATTAAGCTTATCATGCACAATCAATTCAACAAAACAAAAAACTGTTACAATCTCGGCGTCAAGCTTATATTCGAAGAAAACAAGAAACAACTTCAAATGTAGGAAAAGTTATACCTAAAATTGAACAGCCACAACACTCAGTTGAACAATACACCAAGCAAACCCAAACTCTCCAACATGCAGAAATAGAATACAAATGCTTTCTTCCAAATTCAACTTTAGGTATGCATCCATTAGGATATCTTGATTTGAAATGTCACTTCTGAAGGAAAAAGTGTAAGCATCAGTTAAATATTGTAGCAAACTAAAAATTGAATATGATTTGTGGATTTAGAGTATTGGAATGGTCTTTTGATTTATCATTCCGCTAGCTTTTTTTGCTTTTTATTTTTATTTTTTTTCCTTTTGATTTACATGTTTCGTGGACAGAGTAAAAAAAAAAGAAAATTCCTATGAAAAATTAGTATATATAAATGTTGAGGAAGTGTATGAAGTATAATTAGACAAATTTTACATGTGAAGTTAAGTAGAGAATAATGGTCTATTGGCCCATAATAAATAGCTTATGTCCATTTTAGCCTAATTTTGGTGAAAATATTTAGAAGTTTTTCTATTTTTGTACTATCTTACTGAAGGAATTGACAGTAACAGAGAGCATGCATATGGGAGAAATAAATAGAGGAGAAAATCATAAAAAGAGCATGTTAGCAGTATGGAAGGATTAAAACTATACCTCTTGGTGCCTTAAACCTTGAAGATTGTAGGAGAGTTTATTGAAGCACAAAAACCAGCTTCCTTCTTCTCGTGGGTCGATGCTTCCTGTGCAAAAATGTCAGGCTCTCCTCCGGTGCAATGCTTGGCTTTTCAATTCTCAAAATATTCCAAAGTCTAACCTCTAGTTGGTGAACACAGTATTTAGGTAAGAAGAGGATTAGATTCATCTTCCTCTCGGTTGGCTTCCTTTGGCTTCTTATGTTAACAAAACAAAACCAAAAGCCAGAACACCAAGAGACACACACGAGAGGGAGAGTTTTTTTTTTAATTTTATTTTTTCACACAGAAAGCCAAAAGTCATGAAATCAAAAATAATTATTTTGATAATAACAATATCCTAGGGATTTAATATTTCAAACACCCGAATATTATTAACAAAATAAATTTTGGCTTCTCCCTAAACTCTTCTGAACTGTGTTCGGAAAAATCCTATGGTCCAGGCTATTAGGCTAAAATAATATTTATTATTTTTCTTGAACCCGAAAAATCAAAAATAATAAACATTAATTATTTATTCCTTGGGCTTAATTAAATAACCCAATAAATAATTAATGAACCCAAATGAACTAAAAAATAATTAAATTTTAATTATTTATTTATTGGGATTAATTAAATACATAACCCAATAAATAATTAAGTATTAATTATTTTCATCTAGTTTAATTCTCAATTAATTTTTTAATTATTCAAACTGGACCAAGGCCCTGAATAATTAATTAACCAATTAAACCATATAATAAATTTCTCTCAGTTTATTTTATTTCAGTCTAATAATAAATTAGACTTCCTAAATAAAATAAAACCCTATATAACTAAGACCAGTTCTTCAACCTAAAAATAATTAGGACTTACGGGTTATTCCGAGGACCAAAAAGATACATCGCCTTGACTACTAAAATGACCAAAATACCTCAACTATATAAATAGCTGTATTTTGTATATTTTAAATATTTTTAATATCACCATAAGAAAATATTGACCCCAAGGACAATGCTGCATTAGCAAAGTCTTCGACCTACAGATAAAATGACTAAAATACCCCTCTACACATCACCGTACATTTAGAGAGGAAGAAGTGAGCTAACACTCCTTTAAATGACATCTACCATTCTTAGGTTTCTAGTCCAATGATCCACAACTACCTGGAGTGTTTTTGCTTTCCAAGGGAGCTACCCTAAAGCAAACATCCAAGTTATGTTTCCCAGGGCCCTGAATATTTAGATCATTCAGACAACCACAAGGGGTGATATAGTGTAGAAACTATCTTGTACAAGTCTGTCTTAACTAACTAATTATACATACCCAACATGCAAGTATATTAGCCCAATGATAGAATCTCAACTATAGCATATCAAAGTATATGCTTCCAACTTCGTAAGACCATCAACTCATACTCAAATCATGGAGTACTAGTTCATGTTGTAGCGGTAGTAGTCTAGGTTTCTACCATATAGTACTTTTAAGAAACCACTACTACAGGTCCTGTTCTAAGTATTCGAAATACACTTATGTCATGAAGTCTCATTGGCTAAAGGTAAGCCATTCCCCATTTAGAATTCATAATATAATAACCTAAATATAATGATATTCTCATTCTCATTAATCGGTTAAGAACAAATGTTTATGTGTTTAAATAACCCATGATCCATACCTTACTGTGAAAGACATCTATTCACATGGATAACTTATTTAAACACAATAGGTCTTTTCCAAACGAAATTGTGCACAAACAAAAAGTAAATTCACAAACGATTTCTTAAATAAATTCTTTTATTAAAATATTCGATTTTTGTATATCAGAAACCTAGTCTAAGAGGGCACACATTCCAACAATCTCCCACTTGTACTCTAAGACTAGGTAAGTCCATAGGTGCCCACCCCTATGGTGTCTAAGTGTCTTTTGAAGACCCTCTCAGCCAAAAGCTTGGTGAATGGATTTGCTAGATTGTTATCTAAGGCAATCTGTTCCACCACGACTTCTCGTCTCTGGATAAAATCCCGAATAAGGTGGTACTACCTCTCAATATGCTTCCCCTTCTTGTGGTTCCGAGATTCCTTTGAGGTACTTGAGAGTATGCTTTACAGCTTGCCAATGAACCTCCCCAGGGTTTGACTGATATTTGCTAACTAAACTTACGGTAAAACAGATATCTGGCCTAGTACACAGCATGGCGTATATGAGACTTCCTACAACCAAAGCATAGGGACTCCTACTCATCCTATCCTTTTTTTCTTGAGACTTAGGATAGTCTCTTGAAGAAAGTGACAACCCATATATGCAAGGGATTAGAGCTCCCTTGCATGAGTCCATGCTGTACTTGGCCAGCATCTTGTCAATGTATGCGGCTTGGGATAATTCTAACATTCTCTACTTCTTATTTCTAAGAAGTCTAATCCCGAAAATATAGCTGGCTTCTCCCAAGTCCTTCATACTGAATTGACTAGACAGCTAAACATTTGTAGACGACAATGACCCTACATCATTTTCAATGAGTAGAATGTCATCCACATATAAGATAAGAAAAACCACATTAAAGCCCTCAAGTTTCTTGTACACGCATAGTTCATCCTCGTTTTGAATAAAATCGTAAAACTTTACAATCTCGTCAAAACGAATGTTCCACGCTCTCGATACCTGCTTAAGTCCATAAATGGACTTCGTAAACTTGCAAACTATATGTTCTTGACCTTCAGCAATAAAACCTTCCGGTTGGGACATATAGATGTCTTCGCTAAGATGGTTATTCAAAAATGCCGTTTTGACATCCATTTGCCATATCTCGTAGTCATAATGACATGCAATGGCAAGGAGGATACATATGGACTTAAGCGTGGCCACTGGGGAAAAAGTTTCATCATAATCAATCCCTTCTTTCTGAGTATACCCTTCTGCCACAAGCCTAACTTTGAAGATTTCTGAAGGAATTTGAAAATTTACAGAGCATGTTCACAGTAGACGAAAATGGAGAATCAAGAACATATATCAGAGTAAGAGAGCATCATGGTGGGCATGAAACATACCTGTTGGAGCCTTTAAAACATAAAGATCATGGTTGAATGGTTAGAAGTTCAAGAACAGCTTCTTCCTTCCACGTCCAGTGAACACTAGTGCTACAACTTCTTCCGGTTCCGGTTCTTTCTCCCCCTCCGGTGGAAAATGAATGCAAAGCTTTTCATTTCACAGAATATTTCCAGCCTAATCCTCCGGTCGGTGAGCACACAATTGGATGAGAAGAAAATGACCTCTCAGATTTTTCACTCTCTCTGTTTCTATTGGCATCCTTTGGTTTTGTATGTAAAGAAGACAAAAACCAATAGCCAGTAGAAAATCAAGAGACACGAGAGAGACAGAGAGCCAAGAGACATCCGGAAAATATATTTTTTATTTTTTTTTCACACAGAAAACCAAGAGTCATGAAACCAAAAATAATTATTTTCATAAAAATAATATTATCGGGATTTTATACCCAAATATTATTTACAAAATAAATTTTGACTTCAACCTAAACTCTTCTAAACTGTGTTCGAAAAAATCTTATGGTCCAGGCTATTGGGCCAAAATAATATTTATTATTTTTCTTGGACTCAAAAAGCCCAAAATAATAAACATTAATTATTTTCCTTTGAATTAAATAAATAACCCAATAAATAATTAATGAACCCAAATGAATTCAAAAATAATTAAACATTAATTATTTATTTCTTGGGATTTAATTAAATAAATAACTCAATAAATAATTAAGTAATAATTATTTTTCTCTAGTTTAAATCCCGATAAATTTTCTAATTATTCAAACTGGACCCAGATCCTGAATAATTAATTAACCAATTAAACTAAATAATAAATTTCTCTCCAATTATTTTATTCCAATCCAATAATAAATTAGACTTTCTGAATAAAATAAAACTCTCTCAACTGAGATCATTTTCTAAATCCAAAAATTAATTAGGACTTACGGGCTATTCCGAAGACCAAAAAGACACATCGTCTTGGCTACTAAAATGACCAAAATACCCCTACGATATAAATAGATGTATTTTACATTTTAAATATTTCCTAATATCACCATAAGAAAATATTGACCCCAAGGACAATGCTGCATTAGTAGAGTCTTCGACCTACAAGTGAAATGACTAAAATACCCCTCTACACATCGCCGTACATTTAGAGAGAAAGAAGTGTACTAACACCTCTCTAAAAGACATCTACCATCCTTAGGCCTCCAGTTCAATAATCCACGACTTCCTGGAGTGTTTTCGATTTCTAAGGGAGCGACCCTAAAGCAAACATCCAAGTCACGTTTCCCAGGATCCTGGATATTTAGATCATCTGGATAACCACAAGGGGCGATATAGTGTAGAAACTATCTTGTACAAGTCTTTCTTAACTAACTAGTCACACATGCCCAACATACAAGTATATTGGCCCTCCGATAGAACCTCAACTATAGTATATCAAAGTATATGCTTCCAGCTTCGCCAGACCACCAACTCATACTCAAGTCATAGAGTACTAGTCCACGCTTTAGCAATAATAGTCTAGGTTTCTACCATATAGTACTTTTTAGAAACCACTACTATAGGTCATGTTCTACGTATTCGAAATACGTTTATGTCATGAAGTGAGTGGCCTACTCACTGGCTAAAGATAAGCCATTCCCCATTTGGAATTCATAACATAATAACCTAAACATGATGAAATTCCCATTCTCATCAATCGGTTAAGAACAACTGTTTATGTTTTTAAATAACCCATGATCCATACTTTACTGTGAAAGACCTCCATTCACATGGATCACTTATTCAAACACAATGAGTCTGTTCAAAACGAAATTGTACACAAATGAAGGAAATTATTTCACAAACGATTTTCGACAAATAAATTCTTTTATTAACATATTCGATATTTTCATCAGAAAACTAGTCTAAGAGGACATATTTCCAACAATCTCCCACAAGCACTCTAAGACTAAGTAAGTCCATAGGTGCCCACCCCAATGGCATCTAAGTGTCTCTTGAAGACCTTCAGCCAAAGGCTTGGTGAATGGATCTGCTAGATTGTTCTCGGAGGCAATCTGTTCCACCACGACTTCCTGTCTCTGGAAATCCCGGACCAGGTGGTACTACCTCACTATATGCATCCCCTCCTTGTGGTTCCATGGTTCCTTTGAGGTACGCTTTACAACTTGCTAATGAACCTGCCCAAGGTTTGACTGATATCTGCTAACTAAGCATCTGACCTAGTACACAGCATGGCGTACATGAGACTTCCCACAGCTGAAGTGTAGGGAATCCTACTCATTTTGTCCTTTTCTTCTTGAGACTTAGGACAATCCCTTGAAGAAAGTGACAACCCATATCTGCAAGGGATTAGAGCTCCCTTGTATGAGTCCATGCTGTACTTAGCCAGCATCTTATCAATGTATGCGACTTAGGATCATATTAACATTCTCTACTTCCTATTTCTAAGAAGTCTAACCCCGAGAATATAGCTGGCTTCTCCCAAGTCCTTCATACTAAATTGACTAGATAGCTAAACCTTTGTAGATAACAATGACCCTACATCATATCCAATGAGTAGAATGTCATCCACATAAAAGATAAGAAAAATCACATTAAACCCCTCAAGATTCTTGTGCACGCATGGTTCACCCTCGTTTTGAATAAAATCATAAGACGTTACAATCTCATCAAGACGAATGTTCCACGTTCTCGATGCTTGCTTAACTCTATAAATGGACTTCTTAAGCCTGCAAACCATATGTTCCTGGTCTTCAGTAATAAAACCTTTCGGTTTGGGACATATAGATATCTTTGCTAAGATGGCCATTTAAAATGCCGTCTTGACATCCATTTGCTATATCTTGTAGTCATAGTGACATGCGATGGCAAGGAAGATACGGATGGATTTAAGTATGGCTACCAGGGAAAAGATTTTCTCATAATCAATCTCTTCTTTCTGAGTATACCCTTTAACCACAAGCCTAACTATGAAGGTTTCCACCTTCCCATCCAGTCCCCTCTTCATCTTGTACACTTATTTACGCCCAATGAGTTTTATCCCTTCAGGTGAAGCTACAAGATCCCAAACCTGATTGAAGTACATAGACTCAATCTCGGCTTTCATTGCTTCATGCCATAGATTTGCAACGGCATCAGTAATTGCCTCTTCATATCTAATGGGGTCTTATTCCTGATAGTCAGAGACCAGTTCAAAAGCTTCTCCATACCATCTATCTGGAACCCCAAACACACTCCCACTACGACGAGGCACCATGTGTACAAGCTCTTGAGGCTGTACCTCTTCTTGTTCTATAATCGGGTCAGAGGAAGTTGCTTCCGAAGATAACTTCTCCTTGAGTTCCAACCTAGTTGAACCTTTCGTGGAAGTACCTTGATCATCCTCTAAGTATCTAGCATTGGTACTAACCAGTACCTTCTACTCCTTAGGATGATAGAAGTAACCATCCTTTGTTTCTTTTAGATACCTAACAAAATAGCATAATTCTGATCTTGGTTCCAACTTGTCTCCCTTGATCAGTACATAAGTTGGACAATCCCATATCCTGAGATGATTCAGACTTGGTTTCCACCCAATCCACATCTCATAGGGAGTCCTAGGTACTGACATGGAAAGCACCAAGTTCAAAATGTATGTCGCTATTTCCAGGGCATATCCCCAAAAAGATACTGGAAGAGTAGCATGAGACATCATGCTTCTGACCATTTCCATCAATGTCATGTTTCTTCTCTCAACTACTCCATTCTGCTGAGGTGTCTCCAGCACAGAGAGCTAGGATACTATCCCATGTATACCATGTAATCTTTGAATTCACCTAGGAGGTACTCTCTACCACGATCCAATCGTAAGGTCTTGATTAATTTACCTATCTGACGCTCCACTTCAGCCTTAAACTCTTTGAATTGTCAAAAGAGTCAGACTTGCGTCTCATCAGGTAAACGTAACCAAACCTTGTACAATCATCCGGGAAAGTGATGAAGAACTTAAAAACCTCCTCTAGCTGGTATAGACAATGGACCACACACATCAGTGTGAACAAGACTCAGTTCCTCATTGGCCCTATCCGCCTTAGGGATAAAAGACCTTTTTCCCATTAGGCTAGATTCACACTGAGGCCAATTCTCCAATCTCAATGTGCTCAAAGGCCCATTATGGATTAGCCTCTGAATCCTGGTTGAGTTGATGTGACCCAACCTCAGATGCCAAAGATTTGAGTCATTGATATTGGTCTTTCTCTTCTTAGTTAAAGGTTCAAATTGAGCATTATTTGATTGATTGTTAATAGGGTTTAAATAGAATAGATTTCCATACATGTGCCCAGTCCATAATATTTCTCCATTTATACTGATAGAAATACCAGAATGGAAATATTCAGAATATCCTTGATTTATAAGTTTCGCAACTGAAATCAAATTCTAATGAAAACCAATTACATATAAAATATCTATTAAAACCACTTTATTATTACAATCAAAACAAGATCCAGCTCTCCTACTGTAAGGGCCCAGACTTGTGCTCCAAATCCCACGCCTAACCCACGTTCGCCTTTCTTGAGTCTACTTATCTTCCTAAACTCCTGCAAGGAGTTACAGATATGATCAATAGCTCTTGAATCAACAATCCAAGTGGAAGTTGATCCAACCATTGATATAGACTCTAGATAGAGAATATTACTTGTGGGGTTTTTCTTGGATTGAAGATCTGGACACTCTTTTTCCAGTGTCCCTTCTTCCCACATTTGAAGCACTTACCATTCGGTATGTCTTTGGGTTGGGTCTTGGGCTGGGCTACTGCGTTTCCTTTCTTCCTTTTGAACTTTATGGGCTTAAACCCAGTTCTTGAGGAAGAAGCCTTCACAATCATGGAAATTGAATGTAGCTTCATGACCTTCTCTACCATCTGGAGTTCTTTTATCACCTCACTCAAACTCATATTTAACTTAGTTTAAACTGAGTAAAGGAACCCAGTAGAGATTCGAGAACCATGTCCACTTGGCTCTAGGGGTTAATGATAGCCCCTAAGAATTCTGCCTCCTCGAAAGCAGTAATCATCTTGAGCATATGCTCCCTAACTGATACTCTCTCAGCCATCTTAGTGTCTATTATAGTTTGAAGAACCTCCTGCCTTGTGAGCCGGCTCTTATCTGCGAACATAGTGGCCAATAAATGACTAATGTCATACGCAGAAGACATGTATTCGTATTTAGACTTGAGTACATTAGATATGGAGACTAGTATATAGTAACGTGCCATTTCATTAGCCTTCTTCCATGCCTTCACAGCCTCTCGCTCTATTGTCTGTGGAACCGTCCCCGATTACAAGGTAGGTCTCGTAAAGAACATATTTATACTCTACGGCTGTGAGTATTATGTCCAGGTTCCTCTTCTAGTCCACATAGTTTGGTCCCGTTAACTTATTCTCACGGAGAATAACGACCAAAGGACTAAAAGAACCTCCCACCATTTTCGAAAAATAAAAAAATAAAAGAAAGGATTTAGTTTGTGAAAATAAATTTGTGTACAGAAATTAATTTGGTTTATAGGAAAACTGACATAGCTTCTTTGGAAGATTAACAGTTCCCTAAGCTAAGTGTAATAACCACCACAAATTAATTTCCCTTCTAGGCAATGATCTAGAGAATAACTCCATTGTGGGATGGCCGTTTCCTCTCATTTTCTATGGACATTCCTCGCACTATTACCTCCAACGTGGGTTGGCCGATTATAGTACATGTCTCGGGTCATTAATTACATCTTTTTATTAGATCTAGATCCTTGTGGTATCCCCACCCTATACGGATTCACTCACAGGGTGACGCGAGGGAACCCACGATCTCTGATGAGGACCGTGATAGAAGCCGTGGGGCCGTTGGAACCCCTCTCCCACTTAGTCTTTTAAAATAAAGTTTCCTGAAAAAATATCCTTTTGAAATTTCCATTAAGTTTTCTTTAACTTAAAAATAAAATATCCAAGTCCATTAAAATCTCAAGGCCAAGGATTATATCATTTGAGATAATTTATCCATGGACTAATTTTATTTAAGTTAAAACTTAATAATTTTAAAAAAATTTCAATTGAAACTTTTTCGAGACTTTAGTCTCAATTTTATTTAACAAAACAATTTTTCTTGTGCAAAATAAAATAAAATGGCTTTCTATTTTAACTTATAAAAATATCTAAATCCAACATATTTTCTATGCCAAGGATTAAATCCTTTAAGAAAATAGCAAATGATTAATTTTTGTTCAAGTTAAAATAACCATTTAATTTTTTTTAAAGAAAAATGTTTTCCTTATATAAATATTCCTAAAGACTTTAGTCTTTGAGAAACCGCGCACATAGATACACAAAATAAATAGCATGCTAGAAAACAGTAAACGTTTTCATTCTTTTCTATTTTTAAACCTATGTGCCTAAATAATAGAATTAAACACATTAATTAATTAATGATCTTGTTTAATCCTAAAATTCATTACTAATATTTTTCATGCAAATGTATTCCAAGAATATAAACTATTGCAAAAATATTAACTTTGTCTGGTATGGGACCCAAATTAAAATTTTGAAAGAAAAAAAAATTTTGACTGGCGGTCCACGTGCACCGAATGCACCGAATCCGCGCCCGCATGCACTGCGGCTCCGGTGCACCGCCCGCACTGGATCGCCTGAGCCTCAACCCGCGACCCGCCCGAGTACTCACGCCCGTTTCTCCTTTGCACATGACCCTCGTGTTTTACTAGATTTCGCCGCCCGACCCGGAAGCAATTGCAATTCAATTGCAACTTTTCAAACGAAATTGGCTTCAATTTCAACAGTACGGCTTGGCTTACACGGCTCGGACAACACAGCTCCTATCACATACACAATTACAGCTCGGCTTAAACGACTCGGCTCGGCGCGGCTTAGGAATAGCGTCTTCTTCTCCAGAATGAGTTTCTGTGCGAATTCTTCTGTGTTTTCTCTGCCAGATTGCTTCCTTTGGCTTTTTTGGACATTTTTCATTACAAAAACTCACCAAAACAACAACCGCCTATACCCATTTAAATTGGGTTTACACGATCTAAACTCAAAATTAAAATTTTTATAGAGAGTTTGTGAAAATTGCAGAAATCATGTCCCATACCATAACCAGCGAAGGATCACATATTTAAGCTCCAAACAATGTCTTCTCCATTTTTATTAACTAACATGCTCCCTAAGTCAATCAAATTCATGCTCTGATACCACTTGAAAAGATTGACATTCACAGAGCATGCATTTCAGTGGACGAAAATGGAAGAACATGAATAATATATAGAGTATTGGCACTGCATGGTGGGCATGAAACATACATGTTGGAGCCTTTAAAACATGAAGATCATGGTTGAATGGTTAGAAGTTCAAGAACAGTTTCTTCCTTCCACGTCCAGTGAACACTAGTGCTACAACTTCTTCCGGTTCCGGTTCTTTCTCCCCCTCCGGTGGAAAATGAATGCAAAGCTTTTCATTTCACAGAATATTTCCAGCCTAATCCTCCGGTCGGTGAGCACACAATTGGATGAGAAGAAAATGACCTCTCAGATTTTTCACTCTCTCTGTTTCTATTGGCATCCTTTGGTTTTGTATGTAAAGAAGACAAAAACCAATAGCCAGTAGAAAATCAAGAGACACGAGAGAGACAGAGAGCCAAGAGACATCCGAAAATTTTATTTTTTATTTTTTTTCACACAGAAAGCCAAGAGTCATGAAACCAAAAATAATTATTTTCATAAAAATAATATTCTCGGGATTTTATACCCGAATATTATTTACAAAATAAATTTCGGCGTCAACCTAAACTCTTCTAAACTGTGTTCGGAAAACAATCAAATACCCACACAGCCAAAAGAATAGCAGTTCGATTTTCCATGACACATGTTGCTAACTTATGTGCTAGTTCTACTTCATTTTTATTACCCTTAGCAACTATTCAATCCTTGAAACCCTAGCCAAGAAGCTTATTCCAAAATCATGTTATTTAGATCTAAAGGAGCTGCCCTTTTTAGACTAGAGGGAAGGTTGTCTTAAAATAAGGAGAATTGTCTTCATTCCTTTGTTGAAATGACATTAGTATTGGGATTCAAGCAAGGGCTTTGAATCACTTACTCTTAAATATTAGGGAAATATAATATTTTTTTTAAGAAATCTACTAAAGGTGATTTTAAACATGAAAGGTATATATGTTCCAACAATCCTGATTTGATGATAAAACTTCAAATCTCGATTTGTTGCCCAGATAGCTGCATAAAGCATGGTGCAAATGGTCAACTAAAAGCCATTTTGCAGAAGATGCAACATAAACTTACATAGATCAGCACCTTACTAGTTCTAGTAATTCTGATTTGACAATAGAACTTCAAACCCCATATTCATTGCCCGGGTAGCTGCATATAGCAAGACATTCTACCAGAATTCTACAGAAGATGCAAAACATCCACTTTTGTGGATTAGAACTTGGTTTCGTTCTTGCTCAAGTAAAAGCCATTCTACAGCAGCCTTTCCATCTCATCTTTTGATCCCTGAGAACCATGCAGTACAAATAAATCAGCAATTTTAATCAGAGTAAACAATGGCTAATTTTCAGGATCTGGAAGAACTTCATGTACATTATTTCTAATTTTCCCAACCATAGTTCATCCTATAACTGGAAAATAAAGCTGTAAAAAAATAGTAAGCATAGTATTGGCAATAACCACAACAAATGGAACCATGATAAATAAAAAGAATAGGTTGTAGTAGAAGTTTGGGAATCAACACTCCACTTTGTGTTTCAGATAAAGCAGAAAGGAAACAATAAATTCCAAAAGCACATAGATATTAATGTATATATATATATTCAATATTTGACGACAAAGTGGAACCATGAATTAAAATTCTTAAGCACTTAGCAGGTGGATAAATCCTATAGGAAAGAGTTCTACTAGTTCCAGATTGTTACAAAAAGTTTGGCTGTTGAAAAAATTCAAACTTCATGGTAAATGCAAAAAGTACAATTTCTGTATATAAATATGATCCAATTTTCTAATTTACTTAGTTGAAAAACAACCACTACTCACAAAGATTGTCAATCATGAATTTCAATTTTTTACCCCAAAAAAATTAAAATTAAAATATTATATTTTAATAAAAATTTAACAATTTCTGTCATTAGCAAAGGTTTTAGAACTCAAAGTAATAAAGTGTCATGCTAGTTCTCAATAGTCACAGCATTAAAATGTTTTGTTCACAGTAGAAATAAGAGGGTAATTTGCTCTACAACTGGTAGATTGTCTTCTTTTCTTCTACTTATAATAGGAAGAATAAAGTGCAGTGGCTCCTCAAACCCAAGGTCACGTCCATGACCTTAACTCATGCCCATCAAACAATATCCATCAATCAAAGCACTATATGTGACTACATTTGGCTTTTCACCTCTTAGAATCATGCCAGATAGTACATCTTCAGCATCTTTGGCCTTACCTTCCTTGCAAATTGTATCAATCAAGATATTATAAGTATACACATCAAGAGGTATCTTATATATTACCATTGCATCCAACAAATCTTTGACCTCTTCCCAATTGGCGAAAATTACACAAGCCATGAATTAGAGAAGTATACGTCACAACACTCGGCAAAATACCTCTACCCACTATTTCATGGAAAACTTTTAAAGCTTCATCCACCATTCTGTCCTTACATAGATTGTCTATCACAGTGGTGTACACAATAATATCAGGCTTGTAATTTTCCTATTCCATAAGTCTGAGTAGTTCAAGTGCCCTTTGGTAAAACTAGATTTACAAAGGCCATTGAAAAACCTTAGAAGGGGGGGGAGGGGTGAATAAGGTTTTTGGCAAACTAAAAATTCTCAAATCGTCTGATATGCAGAATAACAATGATCATCAAGTTTCTTGGACCAACTTTATGGTAACAAAGAAAGCTATCCAAGAACTCTTTAATATATATCCAGATTCAAACTAAAGAAGGAAATGTAATGTAGTTAATGATGTAAGAAAAGAAATGAGACACAGTATGTATAGTGGTTCGATCTACCAAGATCTATGTCAACTACCTTAAACTCACACTTAAGGATTTTTAACTAGACTTCATTTACTCCACTTAATGAAATCAAACTGTACCATATATAAGAGAGGATCACCACACAAGGTTTTCCAAAACCTCTCAATCAAACAATCACAATAAGGTTCACCACAAATGGGTTTTATACCACAACCTTGTACTATAAAGGAGATTGAATATCAATAGAACAGTAAAAGCTTACTTATTTGAGCAGATGTTTACTAAGGTACAAAGTATAAATACTTTTACCTTAACACAATATGAATTCACTTTTAAACACTTGATAAAAGGAGATTTTTGTAAACGTTGAGCAATAGTGTTTCTTAGAAGAATGTTGCAAAAATCTTATGTCTAATCTTGTTTAGAGGCTATTTATAGAGCCAAAAATTGAAGTGTCAATAGCTATAAAATGGTTATAATTTTTCTGTTAAATTTATTCGTGTTTTGGACTCAGGTTTCAGACGACGATGCATCCAAAAGGTAAGTCCAAAATAACACTTTTTCAGACAGAAACATTTCAACACAATTTACAGGATTTTGGACGAATCTTTTGGATGTAGAAACATCCAAACTACTCAATCCAAAATTTTGAGATTTTCAAAACTTTGAAATCTTCTTCTTTATGTGCCTCAAGGTAAAAAATCAATTGAATCAAAAGGTAAAAAGATATAGGAATTAATAGAAATACTTTAATAACACTTCTTAGTCTAAAGTCCCTCTATAAGGACTTCTTGGTATGCAACTCCAAATACTTTGATCTTCTTTTTGATCTTCCATGTTTGAATTCCATTACTGAAGAGTTGCCTAACAATCATATCTGAATGCCTAAGAAGAATAAAGGTCAAACATGTCTTATTACATATAGATTACACAAGTTAGTTTATATCCATGTTTATCATAAATCAAAATATAGGAGAAAGCTCTTAAAGCTAACAATCTTTTTCTTTTTGAGTGATGACAAACATGAAAAAAAAATGCTATTTATAAAAACAATAATGTGTATAGAGTGAACATGTTGATCGAGAGAGATACGAATAATTTTTTATTGAAATGCAATCTCTTATTATATGATAAGATGCTTCCCCTTAATATTTGCTTATATGAACATTTCAAAATAAGAGAAAAATAGAAATCAAATTTTGTACATCCAAAATGTATGTTCAAAATATTTTTGAAAGTAAGTATAAAATGAGACTTTTTCAGAAATGCATTTTAGATGCAGATTTTGGATGTCTAAAAAATGTGTTCTCAAATCAGTATGACTCTTAGAAGAAGAATTTTTTTGGATCAAGAAAATATGAATCAAAAACTCCCCCTAACATAATGCATGAAATAATGGATTTTTCAATTTTTTTTAAAAGAATGTTTAAATAATCCATCTGACTGAAATTTTAATTTAGTCACAAAATCATATCCACATCTTGTCAGATTAATCTCAAAGATACCTTCATTATAAAGAGAATACTTTTGGATAAAAAGATTTGAGTGACCATAAACTGAAATCAGAGTACATCAAATCAACCACAAGGTATTATAAGCAGAAGTTTAGTAAAAAATTATCCCAATATTTCAAATAGAAACTTTCAATCATTTTTCAATAATCATATCCAATAAATCAAACAAATTTTCAAATAGTATCATATCAGATTATATCAGTCTAATATTAGTCTGATATCTTCTCCCCCTTCATATCTTAACCAAAATCCCAGTCATTCATACAATTCAGATCAGTTCAATATGCATCTAACAATTCATTCAATCTTAACCAATATCCCAGTCATGTATATCGTCTATAGTCTAATCTTTTCTCCCCCTTTGTTGTCAATTAAAAAGAGTAATGTAAAAAAGAAAGCAGAAACAGAACATAGATAGATAGGAATTAGTCAGAATTTAAGTAATATGCAGAAAATAAGCAATTATCCTTGTGCATAAACTAAAAACAGGAAAATAAATTGTTCAATTTTCAGAAAGTAAATTATTGAAGAGATATTAACTGAACATCATTCTACCCAACTGGTCTTTTTAGGAGATGTTAATAGTTTCAGCTTTTGAACCAGCACCCTTTTTAGAGTGTTGACCAGCTATCCGATTGGACTTTCTCTTCACCACAACATGCTTTTGTCTCTTTCCAGATGATTATAGTTTAGAGGATGCAGAAGTTACTACAGCTTCATTAATCAGAGATGTTTTCTGAGTTTTTTCAGTAGCATGCTCTTTCTCTGCAGCAGGTAGATCAGGTTCTCTTTCAATAACAAGTTTTTCCTTTTTTTGAGCAGACATTGTTGGTGTAGACATTGGTGCATTAATTTTTGCAGTCTTTTCTACGGCAGACAATCTGTTTCCAAGACTATGAAGTTTAGAACTAAGATTATCCAATTTCACAGCCAGTGAGTTGATGGCATCCAATATGCTCACGGATAATCCCTCGTCTTTTTCTTTTCCCTTAGCAAAGGATTCTGCCTAAGGATCATCTTCAAATTTTCTTTTTGTTCCAGCAATAAGAACAGACCTTCATTCTTCTTTGATTTTCATCAAATTTTCTTTTTTTTTATCCTCAGTATCTCTCAACAACTTCCATTCATTACCTACTCTCACATAACCCATTCTTTCAAAGGAGTCAAAGCTGTAAACATTCATCTTTGTTGGATCATTAGGAACTGAATTTAAATCAACCTGAAAATAACTGAACACTCTAGATAACAGATTTCCTAAGGCAGAGCTTTTCTTGATGTATTCCTTGACTGCAGCATTAATTTGGTAGCTAAA
>JANUWF010002557.1:0-13914 GCA_026120185.1 Voacanga thouarsii
AACCTAAGGCATTTACAAAGATATGAACTTCGAATTAATGATCCAACCGTAAGATTTGTTTAAATGGATAATAAACGTGTTATGACCAAGTTTCAATATAATCGGATATATTTTGGCTTGCAATCCACCAAATGTCTACAAAAAGACCGAAAACATAAGGCTTTTACAAAGATAGGAGCTTTCAATTAATGATCCGACCGTTAGATTTGTTAAAATTGATAATAAAAGTGTTATGACCAAATTTAAAGATAATCGGATATATTTTGGCATGCATTGCAACAAATATCATCAAAAATACCGAAAACATAAGGCATTTACAAAGATAGGCACTTTCAATTAATGATCCGACCGTTAGATTTGTTTAAATTGATAATAAAAGTGTTATGACCAAGTTTGAAGATAATCGGATATATTTTGGCATGCAATCCAACAAATATCTACAAAAATACCGAAAACCTAAGGCATTTACAAATATAGGCACTTTCAATTAATGATCCAACCGTTAGATTTGTTTAAATTGATAATAAAAGTGTTATGACCAAGTTTGAAGATAATCGGATATATTTTGGCATGCAATCCAACAAATGTCAACAAAAATACCGAAAACCTAAGGCATTTACAAAGATAGGCACTTTCAATTAATGATCCGACCGTTAGATTTGTTTAAATTGATAATAAAAGTGTTATGACCAAGTTTGAAGATAATAGGATATATTTTGGCATGCAATCCAACAAATATCAACAAAAATATCGAAAACCTAAGGCATTTACAAAGATAGGCACTTTCAATTAATGATCCAACCGTTAGATTTGTTTAAATTGATAATAAAAGTGTTATGACCAAATTTGAAGATAATCAGATATATTTTGGCATGCAATCCAACAAATATCAACAAAAAGACCGAAAACCTAAGGCATTTATAAAGATAGGCACATTCAATTAATGATCCGACCAGTTAGATTTGTTTAAATTGATAATAAAAGTGTTATGACCAAGTTTGAAGATAATAAGATATATTTTGGCATGCAATCCAGCAAATTTCAACAAAAATACCGAAAACATAAGGCATTTACAAAGATAGTCACTTTCAATTAATGATCGGACCTTTAGATTTGTTTAAATTGATAATAAAAGTGTTATGACCAAGTTTGAAGATAATAAGATATATTTTGGCATGCAATCCAACAAATATCAACAAAAATACCGAAAACCTAAGGCATTTACAAATATAGGCACTTTAAATTAATGATTCGACCATTAGATTTGTTTAAATTGCTAAGAAAAGTGTTATCACCAAGTTTTAATATAATCGGATATATTTTGGCATGCAATCACCAAATATCTACAAAAAGACCGAAAACCTAAGGCATTTATAAAGATAGGCACATTCAATTAATGATCCGACCATTAAATTTGTTTAAATTGATCATAAAAGTGTTATGACCCAATTTGAAGATAATAGGATATATTTTAGCATTCAATACAACAAATATCAACAAAAATACCGAAAACCTAAGGTATTTACAAAGATAGTCACTTTCAATTAATGATCCGACCTTTAGATTTGTTTAAATTGATAATAAAAGTGTTATGACCAAGTTTGAAGATAATAAGATATATTTTGGCATGCAATCCAACAAATATCAACGAAAATACCGAAAACATAAGACATTTACAAAGAAAGGCACTTTGAATTAATGATCCGACCGTTAGATTTGTTTAAATTGCTAATAAAAGTGTTGTGACCAAATTTGAAGATAATCGGATATATTTTGGGAAGCAATCCAACATATATTAAGAAAAACACCGAAAACCTTAGTCATTTACAAATATAGGCACTTTAAATTAATGATCCGACCATTAGATTTATTTAAATTTCTAATAAAAGTGTTACGACCAAATTTGAAGATAATCAGATATATTAGGCATGCACTCCACCAAATGTTTACAAAAATACCGAAACCTTAGGTATTTACAAAGATAGGCACTTTCAATTAATGATCCGACAGTTTGATTTGTTTAAATTGCTAAAAAAGTATTATGTCCAACTTTGAAGATTATGGGATATATTTTGGCATGCAATCCAACAAATGTCTACAAAAAGACCGAAAATCTAAGGCATTTACAAAGATAGGCACTTTCATTTAATGATCCGACTGTTAGATTTATTTAAATTACTACAAAAAGTGTTATGACCAAGTTTGAAGTTAATCAGATATATTTTGGCATGCAATCCAACAAATGTCTACAAAAAGACCGAAAACCTAAGGCATTTACAAAGATAGGCACTTTCAATTAATGATCCGACCGTTAGATTTCTTTAAATTACTACAAAAAGTGTTATGACCAAGTTTGAAGTTAATCGGATATATTTTGGCATGCAATCCAACAAATGTCTACAAAAAGACCGAAAACCTAAGGCATTTACAAAGATAGGCACTTTCAATTAATGATCCGACCGTTAGATTTTTTTAAATTGATAATAAAATTGTAATGACCAAGTTTGAAGATAATAGGATATATTTTGGCATGCAATCCAACAAATATCATACAAAAATACCGAAAACCTAAGGCATTTACAAAGATAAGACACTTTCAATTAATGATCCAATCAGTTAGATTTGTTTAAATTGCTAATAAAAGTGTTGTGACCAAATTTGAAGATAATCGGATATATTTTGGCATGCAATCCAACAAATATTAACAAAAATATCGAAAACCTTAGGCATTTACAAAGATAGGCACTTTCAATTAATGATCCGACCGTTAGATTTGTTTAAATTGCTAATAAAAGTGTTATGACCAAATTTGAAGATAATCGGATATATTTTGGCATGCAATCCAACAAATGTCTACAAAAAGACCGAAAACCTAAGGCATTTACAAATATAGGAACTTTCAATTAATGATCTGACCATTAGATTAGTTTAAATTTCGAAGAAAAGTGTTATGACCACGTTTTAATATAATCGGATATATTTTGGCATGCAATCCAACAAATGTCTACAAAAAGACCGAAAACCTAAGGCATTTATAAAGATAGGCACTTTCAATTAATGATCCGATCGTTAGATTTGTTTAAATTATTACAATAAAGTGTTTTGACCAAGTTTGATGTTAATTGGATATATTTTGGCATGCAATCCTACAAATATCAACAAAAATACCGAAAACCTAAGGCATTTACAAAGATAGGCACTTTCAATTAATGATCCGACCGTTAGATTTGTTTAAATCGCTTATAAAAGTGTTATAACTAAATTTGAAGATAATCGGATATATTTTGACATGCAATCTACCAAATATCAACAAAAATAACGAAACTTAAGGAATTTACAAAGATAGGCACTTTCAATTAATGATCCGACCGTTAGATTTGTTTAAATTGCTAATAAAAGTGTTGTGACCAAATTTGAAGATAATCGGATATATTTTGGCATGCAATCCAACAAATATTAACAAAAATACCGAAAACCTTAGTCATTAACAAATATAGGCACTTTAAATTAATGATCCGACCATTAGATTTATTTAAATTTCTAATAAAAGTGTTACGACCAAATTTGAAGATAATCGGATATATTTTGGCATGCAATCCAACAAATGTTTACAAAAATACCGAAACCTAAGGCATTTACAAAGATAGGCACTTTCAATTAATGATCTGATCATTAGATTTGTTTAAATTACTACAGAAAAGTGTTATGACCAAGTTTGAAGTATAATCGGATATATTTTGGCATGCAATCCAACAAATGTCTACAAAAAGACCGAAAACCTAAGGCATTTACAAAGATAGGCACTTTCAATTAATGATCCGACCGTTAGATTTCTTTAAATTACTACATAAAAGTGTTATGACCAAGTTTGAAGATAATCGGATATATTTTGGCATGCAATCCAACAAATATCAACAAAAAGACCGAAAACCTAAGGCATTTACAAAGATAGAGCACTTTCAATTAATGATCCGACCGTTAGATTTGTTTAAATTGCTAATAAAAGTGTTATGACCAAATTTGAAGATAATCGGATATATTTTGGCATGCAATCCAACAAATATTAACAAAAATACCGAAAACCTAAGGCATTTACAAATATAGGCACTTTAAATTAATGATCCGACCATTAGATTTATTTAAATTTCTAATAAAAGTGTTATGACCAAATTTGAAGATAATCGGATATATTTTGGCATGCAATCCAACAAATGTTATACAAAAAGACCGAAAACCTAAGGCATTTACAAATATAGGAACTTTCAATTAATGATCCGACCATTAGATTAGTTTAAATTTCTAAGAAAAGTGTTATGACCAAGTTTGAAGATAATCGGATATATTTTGGCATGCAATCCAACAAATGTCTACAAAAAGACCGAAAACCTAAGGCATTTACAAAGATAGGCACTTTCAATTAATGATCCGACCATTAGATTTGTTTAAATTACTACAAAAAAGTGTTATGACCAAGTTTGAAGTATAATCGGATATATTTTGGCATGCAATCCAACAAATGTCTACAAAAAGACCGAAAACCTAAGGCATTTAAAAAGATAGGCACTTTCAATTAATGATCCGACCGTTAGATTTGTTTAAATTATTACAATAAAGTGTTTTGACCAAGTTTGATGTTAATTGGATATATTTTGGCATGCAATCCTACAAATATCAACAAAAATGCCGAAACCTACGGCATTTACAACGATAGGCACTTTCAATTAATGATCCGATCGTTAGATTTGTTTAAATCGTTATAAAAGTGTTATAACTAAATTTGAAGATAATCGGATATATTTTGACATGCAATCTACCAAATATCAACAAAAATAAAGAAACTTAAGGAATTTAGAAATATATTAGGCATGCAATCCACCAAATGTTTACAAAAAGATCGAAAACCTAAGACATTTAAAAAGATAGGCACTTTCAATTAATGATCCGACCGTTAGATTTGTTTAAATTGCTAATAAAAGTGTTGTGACCAAATTTGAAGATAATCGGATATATTTTGGCATGCAATACAACAAATATTAACAAAAATACCGAAAACCATAGTAATTAACAAATATAGGCACTTTAAATTAATTATCCGACCATTAGATTTATTTAAATTTCTAATAAAAGTGTTACGACCAAATTCGAAGATAATCAGATATATTAGGCATGCAATCCACCAAATGTTTACGAAAATACCGAAACCTTAGGCATTTACAAGGATAGGCACTTTCAATTAATGATCTGATCGTTAGATTTGCTTAAATTACTACAAAAAGTGTTATGACCAAGTTTGAAGTTAATCAGATATATTTTGGGATGCAATCTAACAAATGTCTACAAAAAGACCGAAAACATAAGGCATTTACAAAGATAGGCACTTTCAATTAATGATCCGACCGTTAGATTTCTTGAAATTACTACAAAAAGTGTTATGACCTAGTTTGAAGTTAATCGGATATATTTTGGCATGGAACCCAACAAATGTCTACAAAAAGACCGAAAACCTAAGGCATTTACAAAGATAAGCACTTTCAATTAATGATCCGACCGTTAGATTTTTTTAAATTGATAATAAAATTGTAATAACCAAGTTTGAAGAGAATAGGATATATTTTGGCATGCATTCCAACAATATCAACAAAAAGACCGAAAACCTAAGGCATTTACAAAGACAGACACTTTCAATTAATGATCCGAACCGTTAGATTTGTTTAAATTGCTAATAAAAGTGTTGTGACCAAATTTGAAGATAATCGGATATATTTTGGAATGCAATCCAACAAATATTAACAAAAATATCGAAAACCTTAGTCATTAACAAATATAGGCACTTTAAATTAATGATCCGACCATTAGACTTATTTAAATTTCTAAAAAAAGTGTTACGACCAAATTTGAAGATAATCGGATATATTTTGGCATGCAATCCAACAAATGTATACAAAAAGACCGAAAACCTAAGGCATTTACAAATATAGGAACTTTCAATTAATGATCTGACCATTAGATTAGTTTAAATTTCGAAGAAAAGTGTTATGACCACGTTTTAATATAATCGGACATATTTTGGCATGCAATCCAACAAATGTCTACAAAAAGACCGAAAACCTAAGGCATTTATAAAGATAGGCACTTTCAATTAATGATCCGACTGTTAGATTTGTTTAAATTATTACAATAAAGTGTTTTGACCAAGTTTGATGTTAATTGGATATATTTTGGCATGCAATCCTACAATATCAACAAAAATGCCGAAACCTACGGCATTTACAACGATAGGCACTTTCAATTAATGATCCGACTCGTTAGATTTGTTTAAATCGCTTATAAAAGTGTTATAACTAAATTTGAAGATAATCGGATATATTTTGACATGCAATCTACCAAATATCAACAAAAATAAAGAAACTTAAGGAATTTAGAAATATATTAGGCATGCAATCCACCAAATGTTTACAAAAAGATCGAAAACCTAAGACATTTAAAAAGATAGGCACTTTCAATTAATGATCCGACCGTTAGATTTGTTTAAATTGCTAATAAAAGTGTTGTGACCAAATTTGAAGATAATCGGATATATTTTGGCATGCAATCCAACAAATATTAACAAAAATACCGAAAACCATAGTAATTAACAAATATAGGCACTTTAAATTAATGATCCGACCATTAGATTTATTTAAATTTCTAATAAAAGTGTTACGACCAAATTCGAAGATAATCAGATATATTAGGCATGCAATCCACCAAATGTTTACGAAAATACCGAAACCTTAGGCATTTACAAGGATAGGCACTTTCAATTAATGATCTGATCGTTAGATTTGCTTAAATTACTACAAAAAGTGTTATGACCAAGTTTGAAGTTAATCAGATATATTTTGGGATGCAATCTAACAAATGTCTACAAAAAGACCGAAAACATAAGGCATTTACAAAGATAGGCACTTTCAATTAATGATCCGACCGTTAGATTTCTTGAAATTACTACAAAAAGTGTTATGACCTAGTTTGAAGTTAATCGGATATATTTTGGCATGCAACCCAACAAATGTCTACAAAAAGACCGAAAACCTAAGGCATTTACAAAGATAAGCACTTTCAATTAATGATCCGACCGTTAGATTTTTTTAAATTGATAATAAAATTGTAATAACCAAGTTTGAAGAGAATAGGATATATTTTGGCATGCATTCCAACAATATCAACAAAAAGACCGAAAACCTAAGGCATTTACAAAGACAGACACTTTCAATTAATGATCCGACCGTTAGATTTGTTTAAATTGCTAATAAAAGTGTTGTGACCAAATTTGAAGATAATCGGATATATTTTGGAATGCAATCCAACAAATATTAACAAAAATATCGAAAACCTTAGTCATTAACAAATATAGGCACTTTAAATTAATGATCCGACCATTAGACTTATTTAAATTTCTAAAAAAAGTGTTACGACCAAATTTGAAGATAATCGGATATATTTTGGCATGCAATCCAACAAATGTATACAAAAAGACCGAAAACCTAAGGCATTTACAAATATAGGAACTTTCAATTAATGATCTGACCATTAGATTAGTTTAAATTTCGAAGAAAAGTGTTATGACCACGTTTTAATATAATCGGACATATTTTGGCATGCAATCCAACAAATGTCTACAAAAAGACCGAAAACCTAAGGCATTTATAAAGATAGGCACTTTCAATTAATGATCCGACTGTTAGATTTGTTTAAATTATTACAATAAAGTGTTTTGACCAAGTTTGATGTTAATTGGATATATTTTGGCATGCAATCCTACAATATCAACAAAAATGCCGAAACCTACGGCATTTACAACGATAGGCACTTTCAATTAATGATCCGACCGTTAGATTTGTTTAAATCGCTTATAAAAGTGTTATAACTAAATTTGAAGATAATCGGATATATTTTGACATGCAATCTACCAAATATCAACAAAAATAAAGAAACTTAAGGAATTTAGAAATATATTAGGCATGCAATCCACCAAATGTTTACAAAAAGATCGAAAACCTAAGACATTTAAAAAGATAGGCACTTTCAATTAATGATCCGACCGTTAGATTTGTTTAAATTGCTAATAAAAGTGTTGTGACCAAATTTGAAGATAATCGGATATATTTTGGCATGCAATCCAACAAATATTAACAAAAATACCGAAAACCATAGTAATTAACAAATATAGGCACTTTAAATTAATGATCCGACCATTAGATTTATTTAAATTTCTAATAAAAGTGTTACGACCAAATTCGAAGATAATCAGATATATTAGGCATGCAATCCACCAAATGTTTACGAAAATACCGAAACCTTAGGCATTTACAAGGATAGGCACTTTCAATTAATGATCTGATCGTTAGATTTGCTTAAATTACTACAAAAAGTGTTATGACCAAGTTTGAAGTTAATCAGATATATTTTGGGATGCAATCTAACAAATGTCTACAAAAAGACCGAAAACATAAGGCATTTACAAAGATAGGCACTTTCAATTAATGATCCGACCAGTTAGATTTCTTGAAATTACTACAAAAAGTGTTATGACCTAGTTTGAAGTTAATCGGATATATTTTGGCATGCAACCCAACAAATGTCTACAAAAAGACCGAAAACCTAAGGCATTTACAAAGATAAGCACTTTCAATTAATGATCCGACCGTTAGATTTTTTTAAATTGATAATAAAATTGTAATAACCAAGTTTGAAGAGAATAGGATATATTTTGGCATGCATTCCAACAATATCAACAAAAAGACCGAAAACCTAAGGCATTTACAAAGACGAGACACTTTCAATTAATGATCCGACCGTTAGATTTGTTTAAATTGCTAATAAAAGTGTTGTGACCAAATTTGAAGATAATCGGATATATTTTGGAATGCAATCCAACAAATATTAACAAAAATATCGAAAACCTTAGTCATTAACAAATATAGGCACTTTAAATTAATGATCCGACCATTAGACTTATTTAAATTTCTAAAAAAAGTGTTACGACCAAATTTGAAGATAATCGGATATATTTTGGCATGCAATCCAACAAATGTATACAAAAAGACCGAAAACCTAAGGCATTTACAAATATAGGAACTTTCAATTAATGATCTGACCATTAGATTAGTTTAAATTTCGAAGAAAAGTGTTATGACCACGTTTTAATATAATCGGACATATTTTGGCATGCAATCCAACAAATGTCTACAAAAAGACCGAAAACCTAAGGCATTTATAAAGATAGGCACTTTCAATTAATGATCCAATTGTTAGATTTGTTTAAATTATTACAATAAAGTGTTTTGACCAAGTTTGATGTTAATTGGATATATTTTGGCATGCAATCCTACAATATCAACAAAAATGCCGAAACCTACGGCATTTACAACGATAGGCACTTTCAATTAATGATCCGACTCGTTAGATTTGTTTAAATCGCTTATAAAAGTGTTATAACTAAATTTGAAGATAATCGGATATATTTTGACATGCAATCTACCAAATATCAACAAAAATAAAGAAACTTAAGGAATTTAGAAATATATTAGGCATGCAATCCACCAAATGTTTACAAAAAGATCGAAAACCTAAGACATTTAAAAAGATAGGCACTTTCAATTAATGATCCGACCGTTAGATTTGTTTAAATTGCTAATAAAAGTGTTGTGACCAAATTTGAAGATAATCGGATATATTTTGGCATGCAATCCAACAAATATTAACAAAAATACCGAAAACCATAGTAATTAACAAATATAGGCACTTTAAATTAATGATCCGACCATTAGATTTATTTAAATTTCTAATAAAAGTGTTACGACCAAATTCGAAGATAATCGGATATATTAGGCATGCAATCCACCAAATGTTTACGAAAATACCGAAACCTTAGGCATTTACAAGGATAGGCACTTTCAATTAATGATCTGATCGTTAGATTTGCTTAAATTACTACAAAAAGTGTTATGACCAAGTTTGAAGTTAATCAGATATATTTTGGGATGCAATCTAACAAATGTCTACAAAAAGACCGAAAACATAAGGCATTTACAAAGATAGGCACTTTCAATTAATGATCCGACCGTTAGATTTCTTGAAATTACTACAAAAAGTGTTATGACCTAGTTTGAAGTTAATCGGATATATTTTGGCATGCAACCCAACAAATGTCTACAAAAAGACCGAAAACCTAAGGCATTTACAAAGATAAGCACTTTCAATTAATGATCCGACCGTTAGATTTTTTTAAATTGATAATAAAATTGTAATAACCAAGTTTGAAGAGAATAGGATATATTTTGGCATGCATTCCAACAATATCAACAAAAAGACCGAAAACCTAAGGCATTTACAAAGACGAGACACTTTCAATTAATGATCCGACCGTTAGATTTGTTTAAATTGCTAATAAAAGTGTTGTGACCAAATTTGAAGATAATCGGATATATTTTGGAATGCAATCCAACAAATATTAACAAAAATATCGAAAACCTTAGTCATTAACAAATATAGGCACTTTAAATTAATGATCCGACCATTAGATTTATTTAAATTTCTAAAAAAAGTGTTACGACCAAATTTGAAGATAATCGGATATATTTTGGCATGCAATCCAACAAATGTATACAAAAAGACCGAAAACCTAAGGCATTTACAAATATAGGAACTTTCAATTAATGATCCGACCGTTAGATTTGTTTAAATCGCTTATAAAAGTGTTATAACTAAATTTGAAGATAATCGGATATATTTTGACATGCAATCTACCAAATATCAACAAAAATAAAGAAACATAAGGAATTTAGAAATATATTAGGCATGCAATCCACCAAATGTTTACAAAAAGATCGAAAACCTAAGACATTTAAAAAGATAGGCACTTTCAATTAATGATCCGACCGTTAGATTTGTTTAAATTGCTAATAAAAGTGTTGTGACCAAATTTGAAGATAATCGGATATATTTTGGCATGCAATCCAACAAATATTAACAAAAATACCGAAAACCATAGTAATTAACAAATATACGCACTTTCAATTAATGATCTGACCATTAGATTAGTTTAAATTTCGAAGAAAAGTGTTATGACCACGTTTTAATATAATCGGACATATTTTGGCATGCAATCCAACAAATGTCTACAAAAAGACCGAAAACCTAAGGCATTTATAAAGATAGGCACTTTCAATTAATGATCCGACTGTTAGATTTGTTTAAATTATTACAATAAAGTGTTTTGACCAAGTTTGATGTTAATTGGATATATTTTGGCATGCAATTCTACAATATCAACAAAAATGCCGAAACCTACGGCATTTAATGGATAATAAACGTGTTATGACCAAGTTTCAATATAATCGGATATATTTTGGCTTGCAATCCACCAAATGTCTACAAAAAGACCGAAAACCCTAGGCTTTTACAAAGATAGGAGCTTTCAATTAATGATCCGACCGTTAGATTTGTTAAAATTGATAATAAAAGTGTTATGACCAAATTTAAAGATAATCAGATATATTTTGGCATGCATTCCAACAAATATCATTAAAAATACTGAAAACATAAGGCATTTGCAAAGATAGGCACTTTCAATTAATGATCCGATCGTTAGATTTGTTTAAATTTCAAGGAAAAGTGTTATGACCAAATTTGAAGATAATCGGATATATTTTGGCATTAATTCCAACAAATATCAACATAAATACCAAAAACCCAAAGCATTTATAAAGATTGGCACTTTCAATTAATGATCCAACCATTAGATTTGTTTAAATTTCTAGGAAAACTGCTATGACCAAAATTAGAAGATAATCGGATATATTTTGGCATGCAATGCAACAGAATGTCCACAAAAAGACCGAAAACCAAAGGCATTTACAAAGATAGGCACTTTCAATTAATCATCCGACCGTTAGATTTCTTTAAATTTCTAATAAAAGTTTTATTACCAAATTTGAAGATAATCGGATATATTTTGGCATGCATTCCAACGATATCATCAAAAAGACCGAAAATCTTAGGCGTTTACAAAGATAGGCACTTTCACATAATGATCCGAGCGTTAGATTTGTTTAAATTGCTAACAAAAGTGTTATGACAAAATATGAAGATAATCGGATATATTTTGGCATGCAATCCAACAAATATCAACAAAAATACCGAAAACCTAAGGCATTTTCAAATATAGGCACTTTAAATTAATGATTCGACCATTAGATTTGTTTAAATTGCTATGAAAAGTGTTATCACCAAGTTTTAATATAATCGGATATATTTTGGCATGCAATCACCAAATATCTACAAAAAGACCGAAAACCTAAGTCATTTACAAAGATATGCACTTTCAATTAATGATCTGACCGTTAGATTTATTTAAGTTACTAAGAAAAGTGTTATGACCAAGTTTGAATATAATCGGATATATTTTGGTTTGCAATCCACCAACTGTCTACAAAAAGACATAAATCTAAGAGATTTACAAGTATAGGCACTTTCAATTATTGATTCGACCGTTAGATTAATTTAAATTGTTAAGAAAAGTGTTATGACCATGTTTGACAATAATTGAATATATTTTGGCATGCAATAAAAAAAATATCAACAAAAATACCGAAAACATAAGGCATTTAAAAATATTGGCACTTTCAATTAATGATCCGACCGTTAGATTTGTTTAAATTTCAATGAAAAGTGTTATGACCAAATTTGAAGATAATCGGATATATTTTGGCATTCATTCCAACAAATATCAACAAAAATACCAAAAACCAAAGGTATTTACAAAGATAGGAACTTTCAATTAATGATCCAACCATTAGATTTGCTTAAATTTCTAAGAAAAGTGCTATGACCAAATTTGAAGATAATCGGATATATTTTGGCATGCAATGCAACAAATGTCTACAAAAAGACCGAAAACCTTAGGCATTTACAAAGACAGGAACTTTCACTTAAAGATCCGACCGTTAGATTTGTTTAAATTTCTAATAAAAGTGTTATTATCAAATTTGAAGATAATCAGATATATTTTGGCATGCATTCCAACAATATCAACAAAAAGACCGAAACTTAAGGCATTTACAAAGATAGGCACTTTCACTTAATGATCCGACCGTTAGATTTGTTTAAATTGCTAATAAAAGTGTTATCACCAAGTTTTAATATAATCGGATATTTTTTGGCATGCAATCCAACAAATGTCTACAAAAAGACCGAAAACTTAAGGCATTTATAAAGATAGACACTTTCAATTAATGATCCGACCGTTAGATTTGTTTAAATTAATAATAAAAGTGTTATCACCAAGTTTTAATATAATCGGATATTTTTTGGCATGCAATCCAACAAATGTCTACGAAAAGACCAAAAAGCTAAGGCATTTATAAAGATAGGCACTTTCAATTAATGATCCGACCGTTAGATTTGTTTAAATTGATAATAAAAGTGTTATGACCAAGTTTGAAGATAATATGATATATTTTAGCATGCAATCCGACAAATATCAACAAAAATCCCGAAAACCTAATGCATTTACAAGGATAGGCACTTTCAATTAATGATCCGACCGTTAGATTTGTTTAAATTGATAATAAAAGTGTTATGACCAAGTTTGAAGATAATAAGATATATTTTGGCATGCAATCCAACAAATATCAATCAAAATATCGAAAACATAGGGCATTTACAAATATAGGCACTTTCAATTAATGATCCGACCGTTAGATTTGTTTAAATTTATAATAAAAGTGTTATGACCAAATTTGAAGATAATCAGATATATTTTGGCATGCAATCCAACAAATATCTACAAAAATAACGAAAACCTAAGGCATTTTCAAAGATAGGCACTTTCAATTAACGATCCAACCGCTAGATTTTTTTAAATTGCTT
>JANUWF010002559.1:0-17030 GCA_026120185.1 Voacanga thouarsii
CGGTTATGGGGTCCAATGTGTGGTAACCTATGACCCTTTCTTTTGAGTGGTTGATTTTAATTATTGTGTATGGAGGGAAAAGCCAAAACGCCACTCTTGGTTTTAACTAATATTTATTGCTTACCAGTATTTCTCTTATGAAGTTCTTACTCCTTGCATTCACGAACTGTTTTTTCACTCGACACTCAAAGTACACACGGACTTACTGAGATTTTTGTCTGATCACCATTTTTTTTTACCATGGTTTCAGGTCGATCCTGCTGTGGGGATGAGTAGCTAGATATTGCCTGTTTTGGAAGATTTTCTAATAATTTATTTTGTATAATGCTTTGGGGAGATGAGAGTGGATAAATTTTATTATGGATTTGTTTTTGGTATTCTTGGGTTTATTCTTGGATTTATTCTTGGGTTGTAATAAATTTTAAGTTAAAATATCATTTTTATTCCGCTATTTTGATTGTGTGACTTAGTTATAAAGACCCCTTGTCCTTTGAACAGGGTGACATCCCCGGCCCTGGTGGGCCTAGGTAGTAGGGGTGTTACATAACAAATATGAAAGTAATCAATTGAAGTCATTACCAACCTCTTTTTCAAGCAAGTTAATAACAAAATTCAATCAACCAACTCCGTAAGAAAAACAAGTAATCAAACACCAAGATTAACAACCAATTGATAAAAAAAGCTTCATTAGCTCAATAAATCATGAATCCCAAAAAACATGTCAAATTACAATGGAAATATTGAATACATAATTGTTTAAGAAGAAGAATAGAACGAAAATAAAAGAAAGCACTCATAGACAAGCCTCTTTTTTCTTCCTTGAAGACTTTCTTGAACAATCCTCCTTAATTTGGTGAATCCTCCTTCAATGACTATTTTGAAATTTAGCTCTTGGATTCCCCCCAATTCCTTGTGTTTTCTCTTACTTTTCTAGGCCTTTTAGCTGCTAAATTCGTAGCTTAGGGAGTCTTAGCCAAGTAGGATTCGAAAAATACCAAAATCATTGGAAAAATCCTAAATTCGTGCATAGGATTTTGGCATCTCTGAACGGGCCTGGCATTGTGTCCAGTCGACCCATATAGTGCCAGGTGCAATTTCCTCCTCCTTTGAATTTTGCTCTATTTTCCTCTGGCCATCCAAAATGGACCTGGTGCCTGGTCCACTTGCCAGACTTGGCGCCATGTGTGTTCTTGAAATTCTTCAATTTTGTTTGAATTTAACTCAAATCTGTACAAATTCGTTAAAAACACTTTCTACAAGAAAAATGTCAAATAGGAAGGAATATACCTAGTTATTATAAGAAATGTATGTCAAAACGACCTTAACTAAC
Source organism: Voacanga thouarsii (assembly GCA_026120185.1). Taxonomy (NCBI): domain Eukaryota; kingdom Viridiplantae; phylum Streptophyta; class Magnoliopsida; order Gentianales; family Apocynaceae; genus Voacanga; species Voacanga thouarsii. Next base: position 1,331 of record JANUWF010002559.1, read on the forward strand.
TAGAGAAATAATGGTGATCTTAGCCCCTATCTCGTACCCCCACACTTGAACTTTTGCTTATCTTCAAGCAAAACACTTTAACTAAGAAAATCATTAAGAAAAAACAAGCTTTTTTTCTCATTCAAAAATTTTGAATCATAACGAGGATTATATCTGCCTTTCAAACTATAGATAAAACTCTTGACATTCATCAAGCCTTTTGAAAACAATTCAAACTTTGAAACATTTGACAAGACATCACAAAACTCATAAAGTCCAATTAATCAAGAAAATTATAAGAATATAGATAATTATTTCACCTATCAGGTAAAAATATAGATAACATGAATCACATAAGTCAAGCCATCTACCAACTCAAGCATTATAAATCTGAAAATTACATAACTCAAGTCATGATATAAAGAAAGCACTCTAATCTTTTTCCTCTCCATTTTTCCTAATGACTTAGGAAATTGATAGCCTCAAGTGCATAGATTTCTCTTCACATACCGTATGGCCCTCTTTTAGTCATCACTCATCGTTTTTCAACAATCTTTCTTCTCTTTTGGTTTTGGGAATTCATAACTTCAAAAAAGTGGATTTCTCTTCACTATCCGTATTGGCCCCTATATCAGGCAAAAATAATTTTTTTTTCATCTTCAAAGAGGAAGCAATCAACTCATTCTTTCAATTTTCAACTCACAAAAATTTTCCACAATTCCCTACAATCTATCCTCTCAAAGATCTTTTATCAACTCACCTTTCTCATCACAACTCAAAGCTAAGCAAAATTTAAATTCATAACAGAAGAGTTAGCCAATAAACTTTACTTATATCCTCCATATCCAAACTAGATGAGTTAAATAACATTCAAATATCAATGCATAAATAAGATTAATCTAAATTCTCAAGTCTTGACAAATATCCAATCTAATAAACCAATTTCATAAAAATTCACCAAATGAATGACAAAAATTCATATCCAAATAAGAAAAAGAATTACATCCTTGCTTAAACAATGGAAACCGCTGAAATTTTGAAAAAATTTCACACAAATGATATGGAAAATATCTTCAACCTTATTCTGCCCTGCATACTTAAACTAGATATTATCCTTAATGGCTAAAGGTATAACAATAAAAGTACAACCAAGAAGATCAAAATCAATAAAAAAAAAAGAACAATAAAGAGAAGAAAATACTTCCATTACATCGTAGTTCCACCATGTTCGAATCCACCATAAGGAGTAGTCATTAGAAAAGTCACAAGAGTATCTAACTCAAAAAGAAACAAAACAAAGAAAAACATAAATCGAGAAAAAGAAAAAGAAAATAAACCAATTGAAAAAGGAAAAAAAATGACAAGTATGAAAAATATCCATAGGATCTGGAAGAATAATCATGGCTCATAAAGAAAAACATCCGCATGATCTACGGTGTCCATAGTCTCACCAAAATAATGCTTTACCAGATTTCCATTTACCTTGAATGTACCATTATCCAGGTGAGAGACTTCAAGTGTACCAAAAGGACAAACCTTAGTTACCACATACGGCCTTGACCATCTTGATTTCAACTTACTCGGAAAGAGTCGCAAGAGAGAATTAAACAACACTTGATCACCCTCTTTAAACTTCCAAGATTGAGTAATATGTTTATTATGCCACCGTTTTATGTTTTCTCCATAGATGAGAGAATTATCATAAGCAGTTATGCGTAATTCGTCCAAGGCATTTAAGTGAAGTAACCTAGATTGTCCAGCAAGCTCAAGATCAAGGTTAACAAGTTTAATGGCCTAGTAAGCTTTGTGTTCAATTTCTATTGGTAAATGAAAAGATTTTTTATACACCAATTGATAAGGGGTAGTACCAGGAGGAGTTTTAAAAGCAATCCTAGAAGCCCAAAGAGTATCATCTAGCTTCAAACTCCAATCATTTCTTGTATGATTAATCATTTTTTCTAAGATTCTTTTTAATTCTCTATTAACCACCTCAACTTGTCCACTTGTTTGAGGATGATAAGAGGTGGCAAACTTATGAGTAACCCCTAAATGTTTGAGAACTTTATCCAATTAGGTATTACAAAAATGGGTTCCCCTATCACTAATGAGTACCTTAGGCACTCCAAAGCGGGTGAAAAGTTTTTCTAGAAATTTTACCACAACCTGTGTATCATTAGCAGGCAAGGCTTGTACCTTAACCCACTTTGATACGTACTTTACTACAACCAAGATGTATTTGTTACCTAAAGAAATAGGAAAAGGGCCTATGAAATCAATTCTCCAACAGTCAAAAATTTCACAAGCTTCAAAAATTTTGTAAAAGCATCTCATTAGGTTTAGAGATGTTACATGTATATTGACACCTATCACAATTTTGAACAAACCTATAAGAGTCCTTGAAAATTGTAGGCTAATAAAATATAGACTCAAGTACCTTTCTTGTGGTGTTATTAGTTTGGTAGTGGCCTTTTGTGGGTCCTTCATGATAATGTTTCAAGATATTTGTACTTTCTATGAAATTCATACACCTTCGAATGATTCGATCCGCACAACACCGAAACAAGTATAGATCTTTCCAAAAGTAATGCTTTACTTCAGAGAGGAATTTCTTCTTTTGTTGGGTATTGAAATCTTTTGGAATAATTACTGAAACCAAGTAATTAGAAAAATTCACATACTAAGGTGTTTGAGAAGTCTCACCATCAACAAGTAGAAATTGTTCATCCAGGAAGATGTTATTGATGTCTCCTTTGGCGAATGGCTCAAGGTTAGGATTTTCCAACCTAGATAAGTGATCCACAGCTAAATTTATTTTTCCCTTTTTGTCCCTAATCTCCAAGTCAAATTCTTGCAATAATAAAACGCATCTTATCAATCTTAGTTTAGAATCATGCTTGGTTAGTAGGTACTTAAAGGCGGAATGATCCACATACATAATGACTATGGACAAAATAAGATAAGAATGAAATTTATCAAAAGCAAACACTTTTGCAAGCAAGTCCTTCTCCGTTGTGGTGTAGTTCTCTCATGCTACCGTAAGAGTTTTGCTTGCACAGTAAATTGGTTGAAAATGCTTATTCCTTCTTTGTCCAAGCACTATGCCCACTGCATAATTGTTTCCATCACATATTAATTCAAAAGGAGGAGACCAATCCAGTGCAATTAAAATAGGAGAATTGATTAATTTCATTTTAAGCACATTGAAAGCATTGTGACATTTCTCATCAAAATAAAAAAAAAAATAGCATCTTTCTCAAGCAAAGAAGTAAGGGGTTTAGAAATTTTTGAGAAATCCACAATAAATCTCCTATAAAAACCTACATGACCAAGAAAGCTTCGAATAGCCTTCACGGAAGTTGGAGGTGGGAGTTTCTCAATTACCTCAATCTTAGCCCTATCCACCTTACCTTTTTTGGAAATCTTATGTCCCAATACTATACCTTCTTACACTATGAAATGGTATTTTTTCCAATTAAGCATGAGGTTGGTCTCTTCACACCTTTGAAGTACTTTTTCCAAATTAGCCAAACACAAGTCAAAAGAATCACCAAAAATAGAGAAATCATCCATGAATATCTCTATGATATCTCCCACAAGCCCTTCAAAAATAGCTATCATTCATCTTTGGAAAGTTCCGAGACCATTGCAAAGACCAAAAGGCATACATTGATAGGCAACAGTACTAAAAAGGCATGTAAAAGTGGTCTTTTCTTGATCTTTCGGTGCTATGGGAATTTGAAAGTATCCAAAAAAACCATCTAAAAAATAATAAAACTTATGCCCGGCTAAGCTTTATAACATTTGGTCAATGAAAGAGAGAGGAAAATGGTCCTTCTTAGTTGCCTCATTCAATTTTCTATAATCAATGCAAACCTTCCAACCGGTTACCAATCTTACTGGGATCAACTCATTTTTTTTTCATTAGAGCTTACAGTCATTCCTCCCTGCTTTGGTACTACTTGTGTTGGACTAACCCAAAAACTATCAGAAATAGGGTAAATGATGCTGGAATTTAGGAGTTTAATCACCTCACCTTTTACCATATCACTCATATTTGGGTTCAACCTACGTTAGGGTTGTACTACGGGTTTGGCTTGTTATTCTAACAAAATTTTATGAGTATAAAAGGAAGGAATAATTCCCTTAATGTTCATGATTTTCCATGCAATGACTCCCTTATATTTTCCTAGTAGACTTACTAATTTGATCACTAGTAAACGACCTTACTAGTGATCAAAAGGAAGGACTAATTCCCTTAATGTTCATGATTTTCCATGCAATGACTCCCTTTTATTTTCCTAATAGACTTACCAATTTGGTGTTTTGATCACTAGTAAGGTTTTTTACTATGATCATGAGCAATTTTTCACCTTCTACCAAAAAATGCATATTCTAAGTGCTCGGGGAGATCTTTCAAGTCCAATTTCGATGGTTCCTCAATGGATGACTTCATCATTCTCAAACTGCTTTTTTTAATTTCCTCAAATTTTCCCAACTTATGGCTCTCATTTGAATCCTCCAAATATGCAATGGATTGTTCCATATAACATTGGATAAACGATTCCTGCACAAAGTCAAAGATAGGTTCATCAAGAATATCAATCCTTAAATAAGAATCATTATAAGAAATAGGATGTTGCATGCTTTTATGGATTTTGATAATGACTTCCTCATCCCCAACCCTAAGTGTCAATTTTCCTCCATGAACATCAATTAATGCTTTAGCAGTTACTAGAAAAGGTCGACCTAGGATTAAAGGAACTTTAGAATCTTTATCTATATCAAGAATAACAAAATCCACATTAGCGCTATCCTAATGGGTTTGGGTTCACCTATTCCTAGCTTTTTGAACGTTTTATGTTGCAAAAGATTAATACTAGCGCCAAAGTCTACTAATGCATTACAAAATGTAAGGGTCCCAACAAGGCAATGAATAGAAAAACTCCATGGATCACTTTCTTTTCGTGATAAAGTCCGTTGGTCTTGCAAGATGGTTGAGCATTCTTTATTTAACACCACAGTGGATAACTCCTCCAACCTCTTTTTGTTAACAAGAATGCTTTTGGGAAATTTTGCATATTTAGGCATGTGTATCAAGGCCTCGCTATGGAGAATGTTTATTACAGTTGTTTGAATATTTCTAGAAACTTGTCAAATTGTGCATCTTTTCTTGCTTTGCGTGTGTGAGTAGGGTAAGTTACTGGTGGCTGAGAATATGATTTTTTAGTCTATTTTTCAAAAGGTTCAACAAGAGATCGGTTCCGACCTATCTTCTTTAGATGGTACCAGTTCCATGCGAGGATCGAGTAGCACCTTACCACTTCATAATGTAATGGCAGCTGAATCATGTTGTGTTTCTACCCCTAATAACGACTTTATCACTAAATCCAATAAAAATCAAATTTGTCACCCTATTTTTCTAATCATGTCCTCAAATTTTGCCAACGCGTCATCTATCTTATGAAAACATTTAGTTACATGGGTAGCAAATTTTCCTAGTACTCCTTCTAAGGCAATAGAGTCAGATGGTCGAGATGTCATCCCTTGAGATACATTAGGATACCGTCCCGTGCTCCCACTAGCCATCTTACATACATAAAGTAATTTGTTAGTATTATATATACATGAAATCAAGTTAGCTAGCTAAGGTACATGGTCTCAAATTGGGTTAGAAGCAATTACAACATATAAGGACATTTAAAGTTACAAGTATACAAGAAACAAAATATGGTTCCAATTCATACAAGGAACATATATACATATTTACATATTTACATATTTGCACATAAACATATAAACATGGTTAAATCAATAAAATTCAAGCTTTCTTGATATTGTTCTCCTGTACTAGTGCCAAAAATTTGATGCGTAAATTTTGGGTGTATGAAAATCATCAAATTTAAATCCACCCCTTAGTAAAGTTTTAATTAAAACATTAATCTCAAAATACACATACGAGCAAGTATACTCATCACAAGTATAATATAGGGAATTAACGAGTATTAATCCTCAAAGGAACAAGTCCAAACTAATCACTTTTCATTCATTGTTTAACCAACCCAATAAAGTAAGAAGATAAAAATAATAAAAATAAAGAAATATATACAACTCAAGGATGTAAGAATATGTAATTTAGATAACTACTCTTGAAAACATGACAATGAATCAATTAGTAAAATCACAATCAATTATCTTCTTGGTCTCATGAAGGATTTAATATAGACCTACTTCGTTTGCAATCCGCGGAATCACTATCTTTTAGTTAAATTAGTGAACATATTCTATCTCGACTAACTTATCCAAAAGATGCATTAAAATCAATCCTCATACAAAATCCTATATTCTAGGTGATTTAAAATATGAAATTAGTCAATGAATCCATATTCTCGCAATCATCAACTAACCTTTGATTAGCAATTTTATTTACAATGAACCATTTTTTTTCAAGCAAGCTAAGAGATAAAAAATATAAAATTAATCAATTGAAGATATTACCAACCTCTTTTTCAAGAAAGTTAATAACAAAAATCAATCAACCAACTCCGTAAGAAAAACAAGCAATCAAACACCAAGAACAACAACCAATTGATCAAAAAGGCTTAATTAACTCAAAAAATCATGAATCCCAAAAATAATGTCAAATTACAATGGAAACATTGAATACATTATTGTTTAAGAAGAAGAGAACAAAGATAAAAGAAAGTACTCATAAACAAGCCTTTTTCTTCTTCTTTGAAGACTCTCTTGAAGAACCGTCCTTGATTTGGTGAATTTCTCCTTCAATGATTGTTTTAAATTTTAGCTCTTGGATTCCTCCCAATTGCTTATGTTTTCTCTTGCTTTTACAGGCCTCTTAGATGCTAAATTCATAGTTTGGGATGTCTTGGTCGAGTAGGATTCGAAAAATACCAAAATCATTGGAAAATTTCTAAATTCGTGTACTGGATTTTGGCATCTCAGAATAGGCTTGGCGCTGGGTCTTGTCGACCCACCTGGCGCCAGGTGCAATTTGCTCCTCCTCTGAATTTTGCTCTATTTTCCTCTGGCCATCGAGAATGGACCTAGTGCTTGGTTCACTTGCAAGGCCTGGCGCCAAGTGTATTATGGAGAATCTTTAGTTTTTGCTTTCATTTAACTCAAATCTATGCAAATTCATCAAAAACACTTTCTATAAGCAAAATGTCAAATAGGAAGGAATATACCTAGTTATTACAACAAATGTATCTCAAAACAACCTCAAATAACTAGAAAAATAATGGTGATTTTAGCCCCTGTCAACTTTCTTCTCAAAACTTGCATATACATATAGATTTGACCATAATTAATTTCCTATTTGGCTCTAGGAAATTAATCTAGTAAAGTTCATAACCAAGCCATATAATTGAGAGTATTACAATTGTGCCAAAGTGTTGATATTTTGCATGCCAAATAATAAGACTGCTAATTAAATAATGAAATCCCTCAAACAATATTAAATTAAAAGCCTTCCATTAATATAGCCAGAACGAGAGTTCTTTTTTGAGATTTGGTTGTTGGGCATACTAAAACTACATAACATTGAGCATGTTCAAGCTGTGGAATATGATTCCAAATTAATGTGTTGGATTTAACTAATATCCTTAACCCAGTTTGGCATACCCAAGCATAAAAAATATTAAAGGCTAAGTTAGGGTAGCACTAAATGCTTTAAGACTAGCATATATTAATCACCTAACATTCCGGTAGTTACATTTCATCTAATTGGTGTTGGATACCTACCATTGAACTTAAGAGTAGTTTGTTGGGCATACCCAAGGTCATTTTTAAAGAATTTGAATATCAATCTACTAGGAAAGCTTCTGACTGGTTTTTCCAAGTCAATAGTAGGGCTATTAATTTGAGCAAAATAGTGGGATAAATACTCGTTTAATTAAAGGTCTAATTAAATACATTTCATGTGCATATACATAGTCCAATGTCTCTTATCTTTTACTTAGGTCATTTGCATCATGACAACGAATTTGAACTTACGTAGCATTTTGGAAACAAACAAGCACACTGAATCAAACATCTTGGACTAGTATAAAAATTTGAGAATCATTCTCAAATAAAAAAGGTTTCTCTACATATTAGATGCTCAAATCCTACTACCAGTAGCTGATGATGCTCTTGCTGAAGAGCATGAAGTCCACAAGAAGTATCAAGCGGATAGAAATGTAACATCTTGTACCTTGTTGGCGTCAATAGCCACTGAGCTTCAAAAGTAGCACGAGTATATGGATGCTGATACTATTATTTTTCATTTCAGAGAGCTTTTTGAAAAGTAATTAAAGACAGAGAGATATGAGATCTCTAAGTTTTTATTTCATTCTAAGATGGTAGAAGACACTTTTGTGGCCAATCATAGACTTAAAATATTGGGATTAATTGAGAAGCTTGGATTATTTGGGTTCACTATAGATAACAAAATAAGTATAGACTTAATGCTTCAATCTTTGACAGCTAGTTTTTCACAATTTGTGATGAACTATTAGATGAATAAGATTGAGACCACTATACTTGAATTGATCAACCTTCTTAAGATTGTGGAGTCTTCTATGAAGAAAGAAAATAATGCAGCTTTATTCGCTGATTATTCTTCTAAGAAGAAAAATGTTTCTAGAAGGAAATAGAAAATTCCAACTAAACTTAAAAGTGGTGTGAAGAAGAAGGATACAACTACTAAATGCCCATGTTACCATTGTGGGAAAATGGGCCATTGGAGGCGCAACTGTAAGAACTACTTGGAGACTGCTAAGGAAAAAAAGGAGAAGCTTGCAAGCAGTTCTACTTCCACTCTTGGTATATTTATGATTGAGATCAATACTGTTTTTAATAATGAGATATAGGTATTGGATATCGGATGTGGATCTCATTTGTACAATAATTTGTAGGGACTAAAGAGTAGTAAGAAGTTAGAGAAAGGTGATATGGACCTTTGTGCAGTAAATAGAACAAAGGTTGCTGCACTTGCTATAGAGACTTATCATCTACACTTGCCTTCTGGATTAATTCTAGAAAAAGAAAACTGTTATTTTGTACCAGTTTTACTTAAAGAAAACTGGATTTCATTTATTTTTTAAGGAAAAAACTTGTTCTTTTTCATTAAGGTACTGCAACTTTGATGAATGGTTTGTATGTCCTAGAAATGGAAAATCAAGTTCTCAATATAAACAATAAAAGGACAAGAAATGATAACACAAACCTATCTTACTTATGGCATTGTCATTTAGGCCATGTAAATGAGAATCGAATTTTTAAGTTACACAAGTGTGGTAACTTAGGCTCATTTAATTTTGAATCATATGAAGCTTGTAAATCTGATTTACTAGAAAAAACGACTACAACATTTTTTTCCAAGAAAGGGAAAAGGGCTAAGCAATTATTAGAACTAATACATACTGATGTATGTGGACTAATGACATTGCAAGAAAGAAGGGGTTATAAATACTTCATAACTTTCAGCGAGGATTATTCCCAATTTAGGTCATTGTATTTAATGAAATACAAATCTAAAGCCTTTAAAAAGTTTAAAGAATTCAGAAATGAATTAGAGAAACAACTTAGTAAGAGCATTAAAATTCTAAGATCCGTTCGAGAAGGTGAAAACTTAAGCCAAAAGTATCTAAGTTATGTTAGAGATAATAAAATATTATCTCAATGGACTCCATCGCATACACCTCAGCATAACAGTGTATCTAAAAAAAGGAATCAAACACTATTAGATATGGTTCACTCTATGATGGCTTTTGCTGATCTACCAAAATCGTTTTGGGGGTATGTGCTGGAAATTGCTCTTTATATTCTAAATAGAGCTCTATAAAAAATGGTTAACACTAGCCCATTTAAGCTATTTTATGGTAAAAGACCAAAGTTAACTCACATGAGAATTTTGAGATATCCTGCTTATATGAAGAGGACAAAATCAGACAAATTAGAGAATAAGTCTGACAAGTGTTTGTTTGTTGAATATCTAAAAAAAAAAATATCTCATGGATATTTATTTCTATCTCCCTATTGAAAGCGAGGTGTTTGTTTCAAGGTATGATATTTTCCTAGAGAAGGAATTCGTGCTTAAGGGAAATAGTGGAAGCAAAATTGAACTTAGTGAAGTTCATGAAGCATAAACAAATAATGATCAATCAGTTGATCCCGAATCTATTAATAAAATAGATGAACCTTCAAATACACAAGAACCTCGTAGGTCAAGTAGGATATGTGTGGCACTTGAGGTATAGATTTCTTATCACTGACCACAATGATGTATCGCTCATAAAAGAAGATGAGCCTACTATTTACGAAGAAATTATAAATAGCTCAGGATCTGACAAATGGCTTGAAGCCATAAAGTCATAAATGGATTTTATGTATGACAACTAGCTTTGGACTCTGGTTGATCCACTTGAAAGGATAAAACCCATAGGGTGCAAATAGGTTTTCAAGACGAAAATCGACATGGATGGTAAAATGATTATCTATAAGACGTGACTAATTGCAAAAGATTACCATCAGAAATAAGGTATTAACTATAACGAAGCATTTTCACCAGTAGCAACGCTGAAATCCATTAGGATACTCTAAGCACTTACCCTCATTATGATTATGGGATTTGGCAAATGGATGTGGAATAGCTTTCTTTAATGGAAATCTAACTGAGAAACTGTACATGACACAACCTGAGTGTGTATGCCACAAGGGTCCATTTATGGACTAATCTCATAAACATAATGAGCGGTTATATATGTAATACCCCACCTTTTCAAAGCGTAGCAGGCTTGATTTTTGTGGGATGTCGTCCTGTCCAGTTGCCTAAACAAGGGGTCTTTAAAATAAACTTATCCAATATGTAGCGAAAATTTTTCTAAAATTCTTTTATTAAACATAAGAAAATATATAAAGTCCATTCTCTGATATATATACTCAAGAGCATAATAAGCCTAAGATATAGCATGGGCCTTTAGGTGTCCATTTCATTTCTGCTATGCCCTTGGTCCCTAAAATATTTAGAAAGAAATAACACACGTGTGAGCGTAAGACTCATTGAATCCTACGTGTGCTGCTGTTTTCTTAATAATGATAGATGATAGAATTATCATGGTTTCCACTAAAAATAAATAGCAAGAGTTCATTTGGTTCCACTGAAAACAATTCTACAACTCATTACAAGAAAAGCTTCTCTATGAATTATTTAAAATCTCAGGCACGTTTGTAAAATCAAACTTTATTAAAATCAATGGCCCATATCTCGGGCATATTTGGAGACATTAGGTTTTATCAACATCATTGCCCCATATTTTAAGAAATATAGGCTTTCTTGCCAATAGAAGGTCGACATGCGTGCAAAGCATACAAGGTTTTGCCTTCGATATCACAATCTTGTTGTGCTAAGGAACAAGCCTATAGCACCAAACTGTACATTGTCAAAATTGTAAGATTGACGTAACAACCTACCGTAAATTATACCAATTCTTTTTACTTGTGGTAGTATGGGTCCCCACTCCGTACTCCCCCACCACGTGGTTGATAAGGGTTGATCGCAGATTAGGTGTGCCACCTAGGATCATCCAATTAATGGGTGCTTACGCATTGGGATAGTGCTAGCTGGGGAACTAGCTAATTCTAATGTCTTGTCACCCCATTTCGAGTAAGGCAATTCCTAGAACTGGAATCGGATTACTTGGGATCGTCTATCTCTAACGCAATCTACTATAAACATCATAGCCCCCTACTGAGTACTCAGAGTTTCTACTAGTTCACAAGAGTAGTGCAATACCTCTGGTTCACAAGACCAATCAAATATCCACTCCTGAAGGAATACCAATAAAACATTTCCGGGGCAATAATACCATTTTCCAAAACTTGATCTCATACTAAAAGATCGTTTTCCAAAACCGTAGCGAAAAACGGTAAAATTCCTTCTCGCACAATAAAATGCCTTTCCAAGGGTATTTTTGTCATTTTAAGAATACCCAATTTCAAAAGAAATTTTATCTAGAAACTCTCGAATTCTAATTCTAGAAAAAGAATTAAATTCAAGCGATTCATATTTTACCGTATCTTAGATTTCAAAGCTAATTATGGTTCCCATAAACGAAGAATTCTCATGATCCTAGGTTTTTACCATAAAAAGGAATATTAATACTTTCTCAAATAAATCATTATCGTGCCTCATAATTGATGAGAAGAATGCCTTTCAAGTGTACATTTATATCTAGGAAATATTCACAATTCAACTGATCAAAAATTCTTTGGAGAAAAGATTATTTCCTAAAGTCCTCAATAATTTCTCGTTCACAAAAACTATATTTTCCTCAAAAAAAAAAAAAAAAAAACACAAAGGTCCATCAACCTTGTTATGGAAAAGCTTTGGGAAAAGTAGTCATTAATTATGAATAATTCCCTTTGCGAAAATTCACATATTCCATTTAACCTAGCACGTCATGATACCATTTTTCCGCAAAAAAAAAAAAAAAAATCATTTGTTTGCTATGAGAAACCAAAAGGGTTCACATACCATTATTTAGTGAACATGAAATCCACTAACAAACATTAATTTTTTTAAAAAGCCAAGAAGACTCACCTTATGTACTTCTGCTTAGTTATATAAATGGTCCTTGATTTCATCACGAAGTCTTTAAGGTAAAGAACCTACATTAAAATCATCACATCGTTTAGCATCTATAGTTCACCGTTAACATATATCACTAACAAAGTGCATTCACAAGGAATCTTACTTCTTTCCTTGTTCCTCCATTCTCATAGAAATCTATTACTTGAGCTAATCCAACTGATATATCCATTTCTTATTTCTTCATCCAACATATATATAAAACTTTCATATATCCTTCTTAAATCTCTTATTCATCCATGAACATTAACGAAAACAATACATGAATTCATTATCTTTAAAGTTCTGCATTTCTTGCACCATGGCACGCTTGCTTGTTTATATTATAACTTTTGATTCACAAGTCCAATTAATGTCAACCTAGTTCCAAAATGTCCTGAAGACATTCCTTTATGATTTACAACTCATGGAATACCAATTTTCATATCCATTTCATTTAGTTTTAATCATAAATGCCCAGCTTCTTCATGGCAGCCCTTGGTGTTTAAACCATAACTTTCTATGTACAAGGCCAAATCATGTATAATTGGTCTTAAAATGATATTAAGACATTTACCTACAAGTTTCAGGTCATGGGGTTCCAGAATAACCGGTTATTTTGTTCATTTTAATGGTTCTTCAAGTCTACTCAGAAAACACACAAGCAGAATTTCTGTTTGTTCGTTTTTCTTCATACCATTAATTCTCTTTTCTTTCCTATACAACATTCATGCTTTCTAATCATTTTAATGCATTCTTTTTCACCTAAACATCAAATAATCCTTTGATTTTCAGACACAAGAAACTAAGTACTTTACTTTTAAACAACACAAAATCAACAGCCATGAATAACAATATTTCATTTTCTTCAACAATTAAACCATTTGCTATCCTAGTTCCTTCTTCCATCTTTGCAACAATGACCAACTCTTTAAACCATCTCCAAAACACCTTCAAATATAACATAAATCACAGCATACATGCCTCCAAATGCACTTCCATACACAACATACACAATAGCCCCAAAACATAGATACTTTCCAAACATAAATTATAATCCACATGAATTTTCTCAAAAAATTATCATCAAAATAGTCCTTCCAATTTATTCGACAAGTTTAATTCAAGAAGTATAGCATATTACCTTATTTTTTGAATTCTCAAAGCTTGAAATGTCCCAAGTACTCCTTTCTTTCTTCTATAGAAACTCTCTCTCCTTTTTCTTTTTCTTCCATTTTCTCTAGCTTATTCTTCCTTTTTCTCTTCTTTTTCTTTTCTTGATTTTTCTCCGTGTGCTGTTTGGTTTTTAGGCTGTTTATACAGCCTCTACCACTATTCTTGGTTGATTTGTGAGCAATTTTGGTCCGAAAGTCAAATAGGCATTAAATGCTTTAACACTTGGAATTTTCTTATTTGCTAACTTTTCCATAATTATTTTCATAAGCTTATTTGTTAAGTTTCATGTAATATAATTCATCATGAATATTTCATGCAACCAATAATATTTTGATACTTGTCCCGTCCACCAATCACATGGTGCCACACTTGCAATTTTGGCCATTCTTCATAATTTTCTCAAGAATGAACTATAATTTGGGTAAGTAAATAGTCAATTCAGGGAGATTTTTTATTCCGCCAACAGAATCTACACATTTTGTTGATCACAGTGGTAGGAATCAGAATTCTCAAATTTCATTTCAGCTTTTCTCAATTTGCTATCAAAATTACGCCGGTGCCCCTAAAAACTCAAATTATACCAAAATGTTCATCCCATTGCATTGATCAACTTTTGTTCTGGGCTAATACCTGAATTCTCATTCTATACGAAGTAGACATTAATTAAAGTACAAAAGTACGGGTAGAACAATCTCAAAATTCCAATTGTGTCCCAAATATTTTTATCGCACCAAAACATTATCTCATTATACTGATAATTTCTTGTTCTGGTCACTTACGAAAATTCTTATTCTCTACATAATAATAGTAGTCAAAGTACAAAAAAGGAGGGATATTACAGTGTATATAAGAAGGTTAGTAGGAGTGCAATTATTTTCCTATTACTATATGTAGATTATATATTGCTAATAGGAAATGATGTTTCTATTCGACAATCAGTCAAGATTTGGTTATCAAAGAAGTTCTTCATGAAAGACCTTAGAGATGCAACCTATATTCCTATAATAATGATCTATGAAGATAGATAAAAAAGGTTGCTTGGTTTTTCACAGTCTTCATGTAATACCCCACTACCTAGGCCCGACAGGGCCGGGGATGTCGTCCCGTCCAAAGGACAAGGAGTCTTTATAACTAGGTCACACATTCACAATAATATAATAAAAATAATACTTTAAACTTAAAATTTATTACAAACCAAGAATTCGAAATAAATTGATAAATGAAATCATCCACTCTCAACTCCCAAAGCATTACACAAAATAACTATCAGAAAAATCTTCCAAGGTAGGCTACAACTACCTACTCATCCCCACGGTAGGATAAACCTGAAATCATATTAAAAAGGGTGATGAGATAAAAATCTCAGTAAGTCCGTGTATGCTTTGAGTGTCCAGTGAAAATAGTTCGTGAATGCAAAGTATGAAACCTTCGTAAGTGAAATACTGGCAAGCAATAAACAATAGTCAAAATCAAGAGTGGTGTTTTGGCTTTTCCAACCATACATGTTCAATAAAATCAACCACTCAAAAAGTGATCATGGGTTACCACACGTTGGGCCCCATAACCAGTCAGAATGCCACACTTTGTGCAGACTGACAAAAGGTAGGTGATCGGCCTACTGGGCAAGATACTTCTTCTTCTCTATACCCAAACAACAACCGGTTGTCCATTCCAGCAACACACAGTCACTTGACTAAAAAATTGCTAGCTCAGACCGGCACGACCTACTAGACTGTCATCCTATCCGGGAATGACTTACCCCTCAGAGGTGGCCACCTACTGAGAGATTCACCCTAACCCTTCAGAGACTAGTCCTAGCAATCCACCCTTATTGAGTACTCAATGTAACTTACCCCACTTGGGGAAAAAAGGAACAAAACATAGTTCCACTTGAAAATGGTAATTAAGGGTTTCCAAAGC
>JANUWF010002561.1:0-17544 GCA_026120185.1 Voacanga thouarsii
GATCATTAATTGAAAGTTCCTATCTTTGTAAATGCCTTAGGTTTTCGGTCTTTTTGTAGAAATTTGTTGGATTGCATGCCAAAATATAACCGATTATATTAAAACTTGGTCATAAAACTTTTCTTAGCAATTTAAATAAATCTAATGGTCGAATCATTAATTGAAAGCTCCTATATTTGTAAATGTCTTAGGATTTCGGTCTTTTTGTAGACAATTGTTGGATTGTATGCCAAAATATATCCGATTATCTTCAAATTTGGTCATAACACTTTTATTAGCAATTTAAACAAATCTAACGGTCGGATCATTAATTGAAAGTTCCTATCTTTGTAAATGTCTTAGATTTTCGGTATTTTTGTTGATATTTGTTGGATTGCATGCCAAAATATATCCGATTATCTTCAAATTTGGTCATAACACTTTTCATAGAAATTTAAACAAATCTAACGGTCGGATCATTAATTGAAAGTGCCTATCTTTTTAAATGCCTTAGGTTTTCGGTCTTTTTGTAGAGATTTGTTGGATTGCATGCCAAAATATAACCGATTATATTCAAAACTTGGTCATAACATCTTTTCTTAGCAATTTAAACAAATCTAATGGTCGAATCATTAATTGAAAGTTCCTATATTTGTAAATGTCTTAGGTTTTCGGTCTTTTTGTTGATATTTGTTGGATTGCATGCCAAAATATATCTGATTATCTTCAAATTTTGTCATAACACTTTTCTTAGCAATTTAAACAAATCTAACGGTCGGATCATTAATTGAAAGTGCCTATCTTTGTAAATGCCTTAGGTTTTCGGTATTTTTGTTGATATTTGTTGGATTGCATGCCAAAATATATCCGATTATCTTCAAATTTGGTCATAACACTTTTATTAGCAATTTAAACAAATCTAACGGTCGGATCATTAATTGAAAGTTCCTATCTTTGTAAATGCCTTAGGTTTTCGGTATTTTTGTAGATATTTGTTGGATTGCATGCCAAAATATATCCGATTATCTTCAAATTTGGTCATAACACTTTTCTTAGCAATTTAAACAAATCTAACGGTCGGATCATTAATTGAAAGTGCCTATCTTTGTAAATGCCTTAGGTTTTCGGTCTTTTTGTTGATATTTGTTGGATTGCATGCCAAAATATATCCGATTATCTTCAAATTTGGTCATAACACTTTTCTTAGCAATTTAAACAAATCTAACGGTCGGATCATTAATTGAAAGTTCCTATCTTTGTAAATGCCTTAGGTTTTCGGTCTTTTTGTAGATATTTGTTGGATTGCATGCCAAAATATATCCGATTATCTTCAAATTTGGTCATAACACTTTTCTTAGCAATTTAAACAAATCTAACGGTCGGATCATTAATTGAAAGTTCCTATCTTTGTAAATGCCTTAGGTTTTCGGTATTTTTGTTGATATTTGTTGGATTGCATGCCAAAATATATCCGATTATCTTCAAATTTGGTCATAACACTTTTCTTAGAAATTTAAACAAATCTAACGGTCGGATCATTAATTGAAAGTGCCTATCTTTGTAAATGCCTTAGGTTTTCGGTATTTTTGTAGATATTTGTTGGATTGCATGCCAAAATATAACCGATTATATTAAAACTTGGTCATAACATCTTTTCTTAGGAATTTAAACAAATCTAATGGTCGAATCATTAATTGAAAGCTCCAATATTTGTAAATGTCTTAGGTTTTCGGTCTTTTTGTAGATATTTGTTGGATTGCATGCCAAAATATATCTGATTATTATCAAATTTTGTCATAACACTTTTCTTAGAAATTTAAACAAATCTAATGGTCGGATCATTAATTGAAAGTGCCTATCTTTGTAAATGCATTAGGTTTTCGGTATTTTTGTTTATATTTGTTGGATTGCATGCCAAAATATATCCGATTATCTTCAAATTTGGTCATAACACTTTTATTAGCAATTTAAACAAATCTAACGGTCGGATCATTAATTGAATGTGCCTATCTTTGTAAATGCCTTAGGTTTTCGGTATTTCTGTAGACATTTGGTGGATTGAATGCCAAAATATATCCGATTATATTCAAACTTGGTCCTAACACTTTTATGAGCAATTTAAACATATCTAACGGTCGGATCATTAATTCAAAGCTCCTATCTTTTTAAATGCCTTCGGTTTTCGGTCTTTTTGTAGACATTTGTTGCATTGCATGCCAAAATATATCCGATTATCTTCAAATTTTGCCACAACACTTTTATTAGCAATTTAAACAAATCTAACGATTCGGATCATTAATTGAAAGTGCCTATCTTTGTAAATGCCTTAGGTTTCTGTATTTTTGTTGATATTTGTTGGATTGCTTGCCAAAATATATCCGATTATCTTCAAATTTGGTCTTACCACTTTTTCTAAGAAATTTATACAAATCTAACAGTCGGATCATTAATTCAAGGTTCCTATATTTGTAAATGCATTGGATTTTCGGTCTTTTTGTAGAAATTTGTTGGATTGCATGCCAAAATATAACCGATTATATTAAAACTTGGTCATAAAACTTTTCTTAGTAATTTAAACAAATCTAATGGTCGAATCATTAATTGAAAGCTCCTATATTTGTAAATGTCTTATGTTTTCGGTCTTTTTGAAGACAATTGTTGGATTGTATGCCAAAATATATCTGATTATCTATCAAATTTGGTCATAACACTTTTCTTAGAAATTTAAACAAATCTAACTGATCGGATCATTAATTGAAAGTGCCTATCTTTGTAAATGCCTTAGGTTTTCGGTATTTTTGTTGATATTTGTTGGATTGCATGCCAAAATATATCCGATTATCTTCAAATTTGGTCATAACACTTTTATGAGCAATTTAAACAAATCTAACGGTCGGATCATTAATTGAAAGTGCCTATCTTTGTAAATGCCTTAGGTTTTCGATATTTTTGTAGACATTTGGTGGATTGAATGCCAAAATATATCCGATTATATTCAAACTTGGTCGTAACACTTTTATTAGCAATTTAAACATATCTAACGGTCGGATCATTAATTCAAAGTTCCTATCTTTGTAAATGCCTTAGGTTTTCGGTCTTTTTGTAGACATTTGTTGCATTGCATGCCAAAATATATCCGATTATCTTCAAATTGTGCCACAGCACTTTTATTAGCAATTGAAAAAAATCTAACGGTCGTATCATTAATTGAAATTGCCTATATTTGTAAATGCCTTAGGTTTTCGGTATTTTTGTTGATAATTGTTGGATTGCAAGCCAAAATATATCCGATTATCTTGAAATTTGGTCATAAAAATTTTATTTGCAATTTAAACAAATCTAATGGTCGGATCATTAATTGGTAGTTTCTATCTATGTTAATGCCTCAGGTTTTCTGTATTTTTGTTGATATTTGTGGGATAGCATGCCAAAATATTTCCGATTATCTTCAAATTTGGTCATGACACTTTTCCTATAAATTAAAACAAATCTAACGGTCGGATCAGAAATTGAAAGTGTCTATCTTTGTAAATGCCTTAGGTTTTCGGACTTTTTGTTCATATTTTTTGATTTGCATGCCAAAGTATATCCAATTCTCTTCAAATTTGGTTATAACACTTTTCTTTGAAATTTAAACAAATATGACGGTCGGATGAATAATTGAAAGTACCTATCTTTATAATTGCCTTTGGTTTTGGGGTCATTTTGTGGAAATTTGTTGGATTGCAAGCCAAAATATAAACGATTACATTAAAACTTGGTCATAAAACATTTCCTATCAATTTAAATAAATCTAATGGTCAAATCATTAAATGAAAGCTCCTACATTTGTAAATGTTTTAGGATTTCGGTCTTTTTGTAGACAATTGTTGGATTGTATGCCAAAATATATCTGATTATCTTCAAATTAGGTCATAACACTTTTATTAGCAATTTAAACAAATCTAACGGTCAGATCATTAATTGAAAGTTCCTATCCTTGTAAATGTCTTAGATTTTCGGTATTTTTGTTGATATTTATTGGATTGCATGCCAAAGTATATCCGATTATCTTCAAATTCGGTCATAACACTTTTCATAGAAATTTAAACAAATTTAACGGTCGGATCATTAATTGAAGGTGCCAATTTTTTTAAATGCCTTAGGTTTTCGATTTTTTTGTAGAGATTTGTTGGATTGCATGCCAAAATATAACCGATTATATCAAAACTTGGTCATAAATCTTTTCCTAGGAATTTAAACAAATCTAATGGTCGAATCATTAATTGAAAGCTCCAATATTAGTAAATGTCTTAGGTTTTCGGTCTTTTTGTTGATATTTGTTGGATTGCATGCCAAAATATATTTGATCATCATCAATTTTTTTCATAACACTTTTCTTAGAAATTTAAACAAATCTGACGGTCGGATCATTAATTGAAAGTGCCTATCTTTGTAAATGCCTTAGGTTTTCGATATTTTTGTAGACATTTGGTGGATTGAATGCCAAAATATATCCGATTATATTCAAAATAGGTCCTAACACTTTTATGAGCAATTTAAACATATCTAACGGTCGGATCATTAATTCAAAGCTCCTATCTTTTTAAATGCCTTTGGTTTTCGGTCTTTTTGTAGACATTTGTTGCATTGAATGCCAAAATATATCCGATTATCTTCAAATTTTGCCACAGCACTTTTATTAGCAATTTAAACAAATCCAACGGTCGGATAATTAATTGAAAGTGCCTATCTTTGTTAATGCCTTAGGTTTCTGTATTTTTGTTGATATTTGTTGGATTGCTTGCCAAAATATATCCGATTATCTTCAAATTTGGTCTTAACAATTTTTCTAAGAAATTTATACAAATCTAACGGTCGGATCATTAATTCAAGGTTCCTTTATTTGTGAATGCATTGGATTTTCGGTCTTTTTTTAGAAATTTGTTGGATTGCATGCCAAAATATAACCGACTATATTAAAACTTGGTCATAAAACTTTTCTTAGTAATTTAGACAAATCTAATGGTCGAATCATTAATTTTAAACTCCTATATTTGTAAATGTCTTAGGTTTTCGGTCTTTTTGAAGACAATTGTTGGATTGTATGCCAAAATATATCCGATTATCTACAAATTTGGTCATAGCACTTTTCGTAGCAATTTAAACAAATCTAACGGACGGATCATTAATTGAAAGTGTCAATCTTTGTAAATGCCTTAGGTTTTCGGACTTTTTGTAGAGATTTGTTGGATTGCACGCCAAAATATAACCGATTATATTCAAACTTGGTCGTAACACTTTTAATAGCAACTTAAACAAATATAACGGTCCGATCAATATTTGAAAGTGCCTATCTTTTTAAATGCCTTAGATTTTCGGTATTTTTGTAGACATTTGGTGGATTAAATGCCAAAATATAACCGATTATATTCAAACTTGGTCGTAACACTTTTATTAGCAATTTAAACATATCTAACGGTCGGATCATTAATTCAAAGTTCCTATCTTTGTAAATGCCTTAGATTTTCGGTCTTTTTGTAGACATTTGTTGCATTGCATGCCAAAATATATCCGATTATCTTCAAATTGTGCCACAGCACTTTTATTAGCAATTGAAAAAAAACTAACGGTCGTATCATTAATTGAAATTGCCTATATTTGTAAATGCCTTAGGTTTTCGGTATTTTTGTTGATAATTGTTGGATTGCAAGCCAAAATATATCCGATTATCTTGAAATTTGGTCATAAAAATTTTATTTGCAATTTAAACAAATCTAATGGTCGGATCATTAATTGGTAGTTTCTATCTATGTTAATGCCTCAGGTTTTCTGTATTTTTGTTGATATTTGTGGGATAGCATGCCAAAATATTTCCGATTATCTTCAAATTTGGTCATGACACTTTTCCTATAAATTAAAACAAATCTAACGGTCGGATCAGAAATTGAAAGTGTCTATCTTTGTAAATGCCTTAGGTTTTCGGACTTTTTGTTCATATTTTTTATTTGCATGCCAAAGTATATCCAATTCTCTTCAAATTTGGTTATAACACTTTTCTTTGAAATTTAAACAAATATGACGGTCGGATGAATAATTGAAAGTACCTATCTTTATAATTGCCTTTGGTTTTGGGGTCATTTTGTGGAAATTTGTTGGATTGCAAGCCAAAATATAAACGATTATATTAAAACTTGGTCATAAAACATTTCCTATCAATTTAAATAAATCTAATGGTCAAATCATTAAATGAAAGCTCCTACATTTGTAAATGTTTTAGGATTTCGGTCTTTTTGTAGACAATTGTTGGATTGTATGCCAAAATATATCTGATTATCTTCAAATTAGGTCATAACACTTTTATTAGCAATTTAAACAAATCTAACGGTCAGATCATTAATTGAAAGTTCCTATCCTTGTAAATGTCTTAGATTTTCGGTATTTTTGTTGATATTTATTGGATTGCATGCCAAAGTATATCCGATTATCTTCAAATTCGGTCATAACACTTTTCATAGAAATTTAAACAAATTTAACGGTCGGATCATTAATTGAAGGTGCCTATTTTTTTAAATGCCTTAGGTTTTCGATTTTTTTGTAGAGATTTGTTGGATTGCATGCCAAAATATAACCGATTATATCAAAACTTGGTCATAAATCTTTTCTTAGGAATTTAAACAAATCTAATGGTCGAATCATTAATTGAAAGCTCCAATATTAGTAAATGTCTTAGGTTTTCGGTCTTTTTGTTGATATTTGTTGGATTGCATGCCAAAATATATTTGATCATCATCAATTTTTTTCATAACACTTTTCTTAGAAATTTAAACAAATCTGACGGTCGGATCATTAATTGAAAGTGCCTATCTTTGTAAATGCCTTAGGTTTTCGGTATTTCTGTAGACATTTGGTGGATTGAATGCCAAAATATATCCGATTATATTCAAAATAGGTCCTAACACTTTTATGAGCAATTTAAACATATCTAACGGTCGGATCATTAATTCAAAGCTCCTATCTTTTTAAATGCCTTTGGTTTTCGGTCTTTTTGTAGACATTTGTTGCATTGCATGCCAAAATATATCCGATTATCTTCAAATTTTGCCACAGCACTTTTATTAGCAATTTAAACAAATCCAACGGTCGGATCATTAATTGAAAGTGCCTATCTTTGTTAATGCCTTAGGTTTCTGTATTTTTGTTGATATTTGTTGGATTGCTTGCCAAAATATATCCGATTATCTTCAAATTTGGTCTTAACAATTTTTCTAAGAAATTTATACAAATCTAACGGTCGGATCATTAATTCAAGGTTCCTTTATTTGTGAATGCATTGGATTTTCGGTCTTTTTGTAGAAATTTGTTGGATTGCATGCCAAAATATAACCGACTATATTAAAACTTGGTCATAAAACTTTTCTTAGTAATTTAGACAAATCTAATGGTCGAATCATTAATTTTAAACTCCTATATTTGTAAATGTCTTAGGTTTTCGGTCTTTTTGAAGACAATTGTTGGATTGTATGCCAAAATATATCCGATTATCTACAAATTTGGTCATAGCACTTTTCGTAGCAATTTAAACAAATCTAACGGACGGATCATTAATTGAAAGTGCCAATCTTTGTAAATGCCTTAGGTTTTCGGACTTTTTGTAGAGATTTGTTGGATTGCACGCCAAAATATAACCGATTATATTCAAACTTGGTCGTAACACTTTTAACAGCAATTTAAACAAATCTAACGGTCGGATCAATATTTGAAAGTGCCTATCTTTTTAAATGCCTTAGATTTTCGGTATTTTTGTAGACATTTGGTGGATTAAATGCCAAAATATAACCGATTATATTCAAACTTGGTCGTAACACTTTTATTAGCAATTTAAACATATCTAACGGTCGGATCATTAATTCAAAGTTCCTATCTTTGTAAATGCCTTAGATTTTCGGTCTTTTTGTAGACATTTGTTGCATTGCATGCCAAAATATATCCGATTATCTTCAAATTGTGCCACAACACTTTTATTAGCAATTGAAAAAAAACTAACGGTCGTATCATTAATTGAAATTGCCTATATTTGTAAATGCCTTAGGTTTTCGGTATTTTTGTTGATATTTGTTGGATTGCATGCCAAAATATATCCGAGTATCTTAAAATTTGGTCATAGAAATTTTATTAGCAATTTAAACAAATCTAATGGTCGGATCATTAATTGATAGTTTCTATCTTTGTTAATGCCACAGGTTTTCTGTATTTTTGTTGATATTTGTAGGATAGCATGCCAAAATATATCCGATTATCTTTAAATTTGGTCATAACACTTTTCCTATAAATTTAAACAAATCTAACGGTCGGATCAGTAATTGAAAGTGCCTATCTTTGTAAATGCCTTAGGTTTTCGGACTTTTTGTTGATATTTCTGGTTTGCATGCCAAAGTATATCCAATTATGTTCAAATTTGGTCATAACACTTTTCTTTGAAATTTAAACAAATCTGACGGTCGGATGAATAATTGAAAGTGCCTATCTTTGTAAATGCCTTAGGTTTTGGGGTCTTTTTGTAGAGATTTGTTGGATTGCATGCCAAAATATAACCGATTATATTAAAACTTGGTCATAAAACTTTTTTAGGAATTTAAACAAATCTAATGGTCGAATCATTAATTGAAAGCTCCTATAATTGTAAATGTCTTAGGTTTTCTGATCTTTTTGTAGACAATTGTTGGATTGTATGCCAAAATATATCCGATTATCTTCAAATTTGGTCATAACACTTTTCTTAGAAATTTAAACAAATCTAACGGTCGGATCATTTATTGAAAGTGTCTATCTTTGTAAATGCCTTAGATTTTCGATATTTTTGTTGATATTTGTTGGATTGTATGCCAAAATATATTTGATTATCTTCAAATTTGGTCATAACACTTTTCCTAGAAATTTAAACAAATCTAACGGTTGGATCATTAATTGAAAGTGCCTATCTTTGTGAATGCCTTAGGTTTTCGATCTTTTTGTAGTCATTTGTTGCATTGCATGCCAAAATATATCCGATTATCTTCAAATTTGGTCATAACACTTTTATTAGCAATTTAAACAAATCTAACGGTCGGATCATTAATTGAAAGTGCCTATCTTTGTAAATGCCTTAGGTTTTCGGTATTTTTGTTGATATTTGTTGGATTGTATGCCAAAATATATTTGATTATCATCAAATTTGGTCATAACACTTTTCCTAGAAATTTAAACAAATCTAACGGTTGGATCATTAATTGAAAGTGCCTATCTTTGTGAATGCCTTAGGTTTTCGGTCTTTTTGTAGTCATTTGTTGGATTGCATTCCAAAATATATCCAATTATCATCAAATTTGGTCATAACACTTTATCTAGAAATTTAAACAAATCTAATGGTCGGATCATTAATTGAAAGTGCCTATCTTTGTAAATGCATTAGGTTTTCGGTATTTTTGTTGATATTTGTTGGATTGAATGCCAAAATATATCCGATTATATGCAAATTTGGTCATAACACTTTTCCTAAAAATTTAAACAAATCTAACTGGTCGGATCATTAATTGAATGTGCCTATCTTTGTAAATGCTTTAGGTTTTCGGTCTTTTTGTAGTAATTTGTTTGATTGCAAGCCAAAATATATCCGATTATCTTCAAATTTGATCACAACACTTTTCCTAGAAATTTAAACAAATCTAACGGTCGGATCATTTATTGAAAGTGCCTATCTTTGTAAATGCCTTAGGTTTTCGATATTTTTGTAGACATTTGGTGGATTGAATGCCAAAATATATCCGATTATATTCAAACATGGTCGTAACACTTTTTTTAGCAATTTGAACATATCTAACGGTCGGATCATTAATTCAATGTTCCTATCTTTGTAAATGCCTTAGGTTTTCCGTCTTTTTGTAGACATTTGTTGCATTGCATGCCAAAATATATTTGATTATCTTCAAATTTCGTCATAGCACTTTTATTAGCAATTTAAACATATCTAACGGTCGGATCATTAATTGAAATTGCCAATCTATGTAAATGCCATAGGTTTGGTATTTTTGTTGATATTTGTTGGATTGCATGCCAAAATATATTCGATTATCTTCAAATTTTGGTCTTGGAACTTTTATTTGCAATTTAAACAAACCTAATGGTCGGATCATTAATTGATAGTTTCTATCTTTGTTAATGCCTCAGGTTTCGGTATTTTTGTTGATAATTATTGGATTGCATGCCAAAGTATATCCGATTAACTTAAAATTTGGTCATAACACTTTTCTTAGAAAATATAAACAAATCTAACGGTCGATCATTAATTGAAAGTGCCAGTTTTTGTAAATGCCCAGGTTTTCGGTATTTTTGTTGATATTTGTTAGATTGCATGCCAAAATATATCCGATTATCTTCAAAATTTGGTCTTAACACTTTTCTAAGAAATTTAAACAAATCTAACGGTCGGATCATTAATTGAAAGTGATAATCTTTGTAAATGCCTTAAGTTTTCTGTCGTTTTGTAGAGATTTGTTGGATTACACGCCAAAATATAACCGACTTTATTCAAACTTGGTCGTAACACTTTTATTAGCAATTTAAACAAATCTAACGGTCGGATCATTAAATCAAAGTTTCTATCTTTGTAAATGCCTTAGGTTTTCGGTCTTCTTGTAGACATTTGTTGCATTGCATGCCAAAATATATCCGATTATCTTCAAATTTGGTCATAACACTTTTATTAGCAATTTAAACAAATCTAACGGTCGGATCATTAATTGAAATTGCCTATATTTGTAAATGCCTTAGGTTTTCGGTATTTTTGTTGATATTTGTTGGATTGTATGCCAAAATATATCCGATTATCTTCAAATTTGGTCATAGCACTTTTATAAGCAATTTAAACAAATCTAAAGGTCGGATCATTAATTGAATGTTTCTATCTTTGTTAAAGCCACAGGTTTTCGGTATTTTTGTTGATATTTATTGTATTGCATTCCAAAGTATAACCGATTATCTTCAAATTTGGTCATAACACTTTTCATAGAAATTTAAACAAATCTAACGGTCGGATCATTAATTGAAAGTGCCTATCTTTGTAAATGCCTTAGGTTTTCGATATTTTTGTTGATATTTGTTGGATTGCAGGCCAAAATATATCCGATTATCATAAAATTTGGTCTTAACTCTTTTTCTAATAAATATAAACAAATCTAACGGTCGGATCATTAATTTCAAGTTCCTATCTTTGTAAATACCTTAGGTTTTCTGTGTTTTTGTAGAGATTTGTTGGATTGCAC
The DNA here is from genome assembly GCA_026120185.1 of Voacanga thouarsii. Taxonomy (NCBI): domain Eukaryota; kingdom Viridiplantae; phylum Streptophyta; class Magnoliopsida; order Gentianales; family Apocynaceae; genus Voacanga; species Voacanga thouarsii. The sequence continues at coordinate 11,259 of JANUWF010002561.1, forward strand.
GCCAAAATATAAACGATTATATTAAAACTTGGTCATAAATCTTTTCTAAGGAATTTAAACAAATCTAATGGTCGATTCATTAATAGAAAGCTCCTATATTTGTAAATGTCTTAGGTTTTCAGTCTTTTTGTTGATATTTGTTGGATTGCATGCCAAAATATATTTGATCGTTACCAAATTTTTTCATAATATTTTTCTTAAAAATTTAAACATATCTAACGGTCGGATCAATAATTCAAAGTTTCTAGCTTCGTAAATATCTTAGGTTTTCGATCTTTTTGTAGTCATTTGTTGCATTGCATGCTAAAATATATCTAATAATCTTCAAATTTGGTCACAACACCTTTATTAGCAATTTAAACAAATCTAACGGTCGGATCATTAATTAAAAGTGCCTATCTTTGTAAATGCATTAGGTCTTCGGTATTTTTGTTTATATTTGTTGGATTGCATGCCAAAATATATCTGATTATCTTCAAATTTGGTCATAACACTTTTATTAGCAATTTAAACAAATCTAACGGTCGGATCATTTATTGAATGTGCCTATCTTCGTAAACGCCTTAGGTTTTCGGTATTTCTGTAGACATTTGGTGGATTGAATGCCAAAATATATCCGATTATATTCAAACTTGGTCCTAACACTTTTATGAGCAATTTAAACATATCTAACGGTCGGATCATTAATTCAAAGCTCCTATCTTTTTAAATGCCTTCGGTTTTCGGTCTTTTTGTAGACATTTGTTGCATTGCATGCCAAAATATATCCGATTATCTTCAAATTTTGCCACAGCACTTTTATTAGCAATTTAAACAAATCTAACGGTCGGATCATTAATTGAAAGTGCCTATCTTTGTTAATGCCTTAGGTTTCTGTATTTTTGTTGATATTTGTTGGATTGCTTGCCAAAATATATCCGATTATCTTCAAATTTGGTCTTAACAATTTTTCTAAGAAATTTATACAAATCTAACGGTCGGATCATTAATTCAAGGTTCCTATATTTGTGAATGCATTGGATTTTCGGTCTTTTTGTAGAAATTTGTTGGATTGCATGCCAAAATATAACCGACTATATTAAAACTTGGTCATAAAACTTTTCTTAGTAATTTAGACAAATCTAATGGTCGAATCATTAATTTTAAACTCCTATATTTGTAAATGTCTTAGGTTTTCGGTCTTTTTGAAGACAATTGTTGGATTGTATGCCAAAATATATCCGATTATCTACAAATTTGGTCATAGAACTTTTCGTAGCAATTTAAACAAATCTAACGGACGGATCATTAATTGAAAGTGCCTATCTTTGTAAATGCCTTAGGTTTTCGGCCTTTTTGTAGAGATTTGTTGGATTGCACGCCAAAATATAACCGATTATATTCAAACTTGGTCGTAACACTTTTAACAGCAATTTAAACAAATCTAACGGTCGGATCAATATTTGAAAGTGCCTATCTTTTTAAATGCCTTAGATTTTCGGTATTTTTGTAGACATTTGGTGGATTACATGCCAAAATATAACCGATTATATTCAAACTTGGTCGTAACACTTTTATTAGCAATTTAAACATATCTAACGGTCGGATCATTAATTCAAAGTTCCTATCTTTGTAAATGCCTTAGGTTTTCGGTCTTTTTGTAGACATTTGTTGCATTGCATGCCAAAATATATCCGATTATCTTCAAATTTGGTCATAACACTTTTATTAGCAATTTAAACAAATCTAACGGTCGGATCATTAATTGAAAGTTGCCTATATTTGTAAATGGCTTAGGTTTCGGTATTTTTGTTGATATTTGTTGGATTGCATGCCAAAGCATATCCGATTATCTTCAAATTTGGTCATAACACTTTTCCTACAAATTTAAACAAATCTAACGGTCGGATCATTAATTGAAAGTGCCTATCTTTGTGAATCCTTTGGTTTTCGGTCTTTTTGTAGTAATTTGTTTGATCGCATGCCATAATATATCCGATTATCTTCAAATTTGGTCATAACACTTGTCCTAGAAATTTAAACAAATCTAACGGTCGGATCATTAATTGAAAGTGCCTTCATTTATAAATGCGTTAGGTTTTTGGTATTTTTTTGATATTTGTTCGATTGCATGCCAAAATATAACCGATTATATTAAAACTTGGTCATAAATCTTTTCCTAGGAATTTAAACAAATCTAATGGTCGAATCATTAATTGAAAGCTCCAATATTTGTAAATGTCTTAGGTTTTCGGTCTTTTTGTAGATATTTGTTGGATTGCATGCCAAAATATATTTGATCATTACCAAATTTTTTCATAACACTTTTCTTAGAAATTTAAACAAATCTAACGGTCGGATCATTAATTAAAAGTGCCTATCTTTGTAAATGCATTAGGTCTTCGGTATTTTTGTTTATATTTGTTGGATTGCATGCCAAAATATATCTGATTATCTTCAAATTTGGTCATAACACTTTTATTAGCAATTTAAACAAATCTAACGGTTGGATCATTTATTGAATGTGCCTATCTTCGTAAACGCCTTAGGTTTTCGGTATTTCTGTAGACATTTGGTGGATTGAATGCCAAAATATATCCGATTATATTCAAACTTGGTCCTAACACTTTTATGAGAAATTTAAACATATCTAACGGTCGGATCATTAATTCAAAGCTCCTATCTTTTTAAATGCCTTCGGTTTTCGATCTTTTTCTAGACATTTGTTGCATTGCATGCCAAAATATATCCGATTATCTTCAAATTTTGCCACAGCACTTTTATTAGCAATTTAAACAAATCTAACGGTCGGAGCAATATTTGAAAGTGCCTATCTTTGTTAATGCCTTAGGTTTTCGGTATTTTTGTTGATATTTGTTGGATTGCTTGCCAAAATATATCCGATTATCTTCAAATTTGGTCTTAACAATTTTTCTAAGAAATTTATACAAATCTAACGATCGAATCATTAATTCAAGGTTCCTATATTTGTGAATGCATTGGATTTTCTGTCTTTTTGTAGAAATTTGTTGGATTGCATGCCAAAATATAACCGACTATATTAAAACTTGGTCATAAAACTTTTCTTAGTAATTTAGACAAATCTAATGGTCGAATCATTAATTTTAAACTCCTATATTTGTAAATGTCTTAGGTTTTCGGTCTTTTTGAAGACAATTGTTGGATTGTATGCCAAAATATATCCGATTATCTACAAATTTGGTCATAGAACTTTTCGTAGCAATTTAAACAAATCTAACGGTCGGATCATTAATTGAAAGTGCCTATCTTTGTAAATGCCTTAGGTTTTCGGCCTTTTTGTAGAGATTTGTTGGATTGCACGCCAAAATATAACCGATTATATTCAAACTTGGTCGTAACACTTTTAATAGCAATTTAAACAAATCTAACGGTCGGATCAATATTTGAAAGTGCCTATCTTTTTAAATGCCTTAGATTTTCGGTATTTTTGTAGACATTTGGTGGATTACATGCCAAAATATATCCGATTATATTCAAACTTGGTCGTAACACTTTTATTAGCAATTTAAACAAATCTAACGGTCGGATCATTAATTCAAAGTTCCTATCTTTGTAAATGCCTTAGGTTTTCGGTCTTTTTGTAGACATTTGTTGCATTGCATGCCAAAATATATCCGATTATCTTCAAATTTGGTCATAACACTTTTCATTAGCAATTTAAACAAATCTAACGGTCGGATCATTAATTGAAAGTGCCTATCTTTGTAAATGCCTTAGGTTTTCGGTATTTTTGTTGATATTTGTTGGATTGCATGCCAAAATATATCCGATTATCTTCAAATTTGGTCATAACACTTTTCCTAGAAATTTAAACAAATCTAACGGTCGGATCATTAATTGAAAGTGCCTATCTTTGTAAATGCCTTAGGTTTTCGGTATTTTTGTAGATATTTGTTGGATTGCATGCCAAAATATATCCGATTATATTCAAATTTGGTCATAACACTTTTCTTAGCAATTTAAACAAATCTAACGGTCGGATCATTAATTGAAAGTTCCTATCTTTGTAAATGCCTTAGGTTTTCGGTCTTTTTGTAGATATTTGTTGGATTGCATGCCAAAATATATCCGATTATCTTCAAATTTGGTCATAACACTTTTCTTAGCAATTTAAACAAATCTAACGGTCGGATCATTAATTGAAAGTGCCTATCTTTGTAAATGCCTTAGGTTTTCGGTATTTTTGTTGATATTTGTTGGATTGCATGCCAAAATATATCCGATTATCTTCAAATTTGGTCATAACACTTTTATTAGCAATTTAAACAAATCTAACGGTCGGATCATTAATTGAAAGTTCCTATCTTTGTAAATGCCTTAGGTTTTCGGTATTTTTGTAGATATTTGTTGGATTGCATGCCAAAATATATCCGATTATCTTCAAATTTGGTCATAACACTTTTCTTAGCAATTTAAACAAATCTAACGGTCGGATCATTAATTGAAAGTGCCTATCTTTGTAAATGCCTTAGGTTTTCGGTACTTTTTGTTGATATTTGTTGGATTGCATGCCAAAATATATCCGATTATCTTCAAATTTGGTCATAACACTTTTCTTAGAAATTTAAACAAATCTAACGGTCGGATCATTAATTGAAAGTGCCTATCTTTGTAAATGCCTTAGGTTTTCGGTCTTTTTGTAGATATTTGTTGGATTGCATGCCAAAATATAACCGATTATATTAAAACTTGGTCATAAAACTTTTCTTAGCAATTTAAACAAATCTAATGGTCGAATCATTAATTGAAAGCTCCAATATTTGTAAATGTCTTAGGTTTTCGGTCTTTTTGTAGATATTTGTTGGATTGCATGCCAAAATATATTCGATTATTATCAAATTTGTTCATAACACTTTTCTTAGAAATTTAAACAAATCTAACGGTCGGATCATTAATTGAAAGTGCCTATCTTTGTAAATGCCTTAGGTTTTCGGTATTTTTGTTGATATTTGTTGGATTGCATGCCAAAATATATCCGATTATCTTCAAATTTGGTCATAACACTTTTATTAGCAATTTAAACAAATCTAACGGTCGGATCATTAATTGAAAGTGCCTATCTTTGTAAATGCCTTAGGTTTTCGGTATTTTTGTAGACATTTGGTGGATTGAATGCCAAAATATATCCGATTATATTCAAACTTGGTCCTAACACTTTTATGAGCAATTTAAACATATCTAACGGTCGGATCATTAATTCAAAGCTCCTATCTTTTTAAATGCCTTAGGTTTTCGGTCTTTTTGTAGACATTTGTTGCATTGCATGCCAAAATATATCCGATTATCTTCAAATTTTGTCATAACACTTTTATTAGCAATTTAAACAAATCTAACGGTCGGAGCAATATTTGAAAGTGCCTATCTTTGTTAATGCCTTAGGTTTTCGGTATTTTTGTTGATATTTGTTGGATTGCTTGCCAAAATATATCCGATTATCTTCAAATTTGGTCTTAACAATTTTTCTAAGAAATTTATACAAATCTAACGGTCGGATCATTAATTCAAGGTTCCTATATTTGTAAATGCCTTGGATTTTCGGTCTTTTTGTAGAAATTTGTTGGATTGCATGCCAAAATATAACCGATTATATTAAAACTTGGTCATAAAACTTTTCTTAGTAATTTAAACAAATCTAATGGTCGAATCATTAATTGTAAAGCTCCTATATTTGTAAATGTCTTAGGTTTTCGGTCTTTTTGTAGACATTTGTTGGATTGTATGCCAAAATATATCCGATTATCTTCAAATTTGGTCATAACACTTTTCTTAGCAATTTAAACAAATCTAACTGATCGGATCATTAATTGAAAGTGCCTATCTTTGTAAATGCCTTAGGTTTTCGGTCTTTTTGTAGATATTTGTTGGATTGCATGCCAAAATATATCCGATTATCTTCAAATTTGGTCATAACACTTTTATTAGCAATTTAAACAAATCTAACGGTCGGATCATTAATTGAAAGTGCCTATCTTTGTAAATGCCTTAGGTTTTCGGTATTTTTGTAGACATTTGTTGGATTGCATGCCAAAATATATCCGATTATATTCAAACTTGGTCATAACACTTTTATTAGCAATTTAAACAAATCTAACGGTCGGATCATTAATTCAAAGTTCCTATCTTTGTAAATGCCTTAGGTTTTCGGTCTTTTTGTAGACATTTGTTGGATTGCATGCCAAAATATATCCGATTATCTTCAAACTTGGTCCATAACACTTTTATGAGCAATTTAAACAAATCTAACTGGTCGGATCATTAATTGAAA